>OOFC01050879.1:0-13570 GCA_900323345.1 Pseudochromis fuscus | reverse complement strand
TGCAGGAGGTTGTGCAGCAGGTTGTGCAGCAGGTTGTGCAGCAGGTTGTGTTGTTGAGGTGCAGGTTGTGCAGCAGGTTGTGCAGCAGGTTGTGTTGTTGAGGTGCAGGTTGTGCAGCAGGTTGTGCAGCAGGTTGTGTTGTTGAGGTGCAGGTTGTGTTGTTGAGGTGCAGGTTGTGCAGCAGGTTGTGCAGCAGGTTGTGTAGGAGGTTGTGCAGCAGGTTGTGCAGCAGGTTGTGTTGTTGAGGTGCAGGTTGTGCAGCAGGTTGTGTAGCAGGTTGTGCAGCAGGTTGTGTTGTTGAGGTGCAGGTTGTGCAGCAGGTTGTGCAGCAGGTTGTGTTGTTGAGGTGCAGGTTGTGTTGTTGAGGTGCAGGTTGTGCAGCAGGTTGTGCAGCAGGTTGTGTAGGAGGTTGTGCAGCAGGTTGTGCAGCAGGTTGTGTTGTTGAGGTGCAGGTGTAGTCAGTCAGTCACTCAGAAGAGCTGCCAGTTAACCTCTGAGGAGGGAGGGTTAGCTGATGGCTGTTCTTCTTCCTGATCGACCTTTGACCCCTCTCATCTGCCTCACAGTGGTGCTGACAGGACACAGGATGGAAACCCCAACGTCTGGTTGTAGAATGAAGCAGTGTCTCCCTGTGTGTAACTGTGTGTAGCTGTGTGTAGTGGTGTTTGTGTGGGTGGTCAGACTGATGGATGACAGCCATCTGCTGTCACCTTCTGTCTGTTTGCATTACACAGTGTAAGAGTGTGTGTGATGTGTGTGTCTGCAGGGCGTACAGCTCATTCATTATTATTACACTTCAGAGGATGCTGGTCACACGGATTGAGACGTCTGAACCGTTTGTTCAGTAACACAACGGTCCTGTTCACACTGGTTTTTAAGATGAGTCTCAGACGACCACATCACAAGTAGACAGCACTAAATACAAGTGTGAACAACCACTGAGACGCATTGAGATCCGATCACTCAAACCACATGTGGAGGTGGTCTGGGATCAGGTCTAATGTGAGCATTAATGTATCCTGATGTGTCTCCAGTCTTAATTAGAACTCATTGAGACTTCATCGTCTCTGAACAGTACATGTGCAGCACTGACCTCCTCCTCCTCTCTGAGCTGACTGAGCCTCTTCCTGATGTGGTCACATGACTCAGTGAAGTCAACATCCAACACTTCACTCTGACTTCTCCTGGTTTAAGAATTCAGTTACGGAGAGAAACACACTTGACCTGAAGACAGTGTCATATCACAGGCTATTCACTGAGGACACACACACACACACACACAGTGGTCCATTTTCCTGCTCTCTCTGTGTCTCCCACACAGAAGTGAAACTCTGGTGTCCTCTCCTCCTCGTGGAGCTGCAGCCTACTCAACATTTATTTTAGCGCTCAGTGTTTTTCTCTCTGGATAAACGAGTCTTCCTCCAGAAACAAGTGGCTGTTAAACTCCATCCAAACAATGATCAATGAGCCTGATGCATGAGGAGAGGGTGCAGGCGTTTGTCACAGTGGAGCTGGTACAAGCTTTACAACACTTCACTCCACTCCACTGAGTATGAGCTCAGGCTCAGCCCCAAACACCGTGATGAGTAACTGCTGTTGGCGGTGGTACTATGAGCTTCAAACAAGGTCAATGGGACAGGCTGCTGTGGGTTAGCATGGTTTTAACATTGTGCAGGCCGAGGGGAAGGTTTGTCTGATGGAAACTGGGACAGATGAACAGGCAGCAGCAGGTAACAGAGGCTGTTAGAGGACAGAGTTAGAAAAAGATCCATAACATGAGAGAACTGGAAACCAGTCAGGTCCTAATGGACGAGGCTCAGCTTCCTTCTGTTCAGCCAGAGATGAGATAATCAAACGGTGAGAGCTTGTTCTGAAAGATCTGAGCGTCTACCTGTGACGGCCATGTTTACTGGTGCTGCACACCATCAATCCTCAGGTCCAGTAACAGAGGTCAGAAGCTCAAAGTGACTGGATGGTTACCAGTTCACCAGTGAAGGTGTTCAGCAGATTGTATAATGAATGCAGGTGAAGATGGTCGATGGGTGTGGTTAGGTTACAGCTCACACAGTAAAGTCTGGCCTCAGTGTAAAAGGTGTGTCACATGACTAATGGCGCATTTATACTGGTACCTACTCCCTTCACTTCGCTTCGGATCGCTCGGGATCGGCCCCTCGGTTGCATTTACATTGCCGAGGATGGTCCCTCCTTCGTGTAGCTGACCATCATTCGTGACGTCATCTTTTATGCGATTCTTTCGTTTCTGACCGCACCGTCCAGCTCCCGCTGAATTTTCTCATCGGCGACTAATGACAGAAAGGTTTGCACCTCGTCCTGAGTCCATGGGGCAGGATTTCTAACAGAGGCCATTTCTCATCTTGTTGTTATTTCAAACACGTCTGCACGGTTTGCCGAAGATTTAAAAATGCCTGCATGTTTGTGAGGACAGATTACGTGCCGTGGAGTGATGACACAATGACGCAGTAACGACGAGTAAAGATTTTAGTACCTCTGACCTGATCGGGTACTTTTTTTGGAGCCACAGGAGAGGAGGTACGAAAAGTTGTACCAGTTACCAAGTTCCAGGTACTTTTTTGCCAGTGGAAATGCACCAAAACCGAAGTGAAGCAAAGCGAGAAGGTACCAGTGTAAATGCGCCATAACCTCTAACTTTAGGATTGAAATCTCATTTTACAATCTGATTTCGTACATTTGCTCCTATGCTGTTTATAGAAGACAGCTGAAATAACCCTTGGTCCAGGAAGCTAACATTCACACACTAACAGCAATACTTCTTCACTTGATTGACAGACATGTAGATTAAGCAGGAAATAAAAAGGAATGAACATATTCTGCAGATGACACATATTAACACAGGTTTATTAGTTTTGTGCAACAGACAGAGGAAAGCTATGATTGTATGTGAACCATCAACACATGAACTTCACTATCCGACTTTTTCCTCTGAAATCTGCTCTGTGAACATGTATGTAAAAGCATAATAAATGCTATCTATTCATGAATATCTCATGAGCCAGTTAAGAATGTGCCATGTAAATTTCAGATCAAATGTTATTTTATTTTTTAAAGGTCTTGTGCAGTAATTGCGTACAGTAGATGAGGGATACGCATGAGGGCCTGCATAGGTCCCCAAACATCGTATCATCTTGCTGTAAACGTGTTAGTGCGTCTAAAGCTTAGATTACAAGTGATCAGGTGAATTTGTTTCTTGTGTGGACTCAGTATTTGGAAAAATCTTGTGGGGTATTGGACCAAACCTTTGTTTCTAAAGTGTTTTTCATGTTTAAAATTACTGCTGGGAGTTGTGCCAGTTGATTTTTCAAAGGGGAAGCCTTTTGTACAGCAAAGATGTGATATATATATATTAAAAAAAAAAAAATAGCAACACCATGTGGTAATTTTGAAAACCATACATTTACTACACATTAGAGTTAAGATGACAAAACAAGAAGTGACATGACTCACTCTCTGGCAGCCATATTGAAGGTCCTTGGCTCCTTTATCAAATAATACCAAAAGGATGTCCAGAATCAAGGCAATACACGAAAACGAACAGTGAGGTTTGGAAGAAGGTTTGGTCTAGACCCGTCTTCTCAAGGAAGCTTAGATCCTTTGAGGTAGTTCCCTTTGTCTTTCTTCAAAGGAAGTGTTATTTTTTATGCTGTACTTTGCTGTGGCAGGGCAGCATCTGTGTGGACGACAAAAATAGAATCAATAAGCTAATCAGAAAGGCTGGTTGTGGGATTGACATTACCCCTGAATCATTAGAGGGGACTCTTGAGAAGAGAACAAGGATTAATCTTTGAATCCTCTGCACAGTGTTTTTAATGGACTCAGAAGCTTTTTCAAATTAAAAAATGAAGCCAATGTAGAAGTTCAAAAAGATACAATACTTTCTAGCACCACTAGATACAGGCTCCAAACAGCTCTTGACTCAAAAGCTAAAAACTTGACTTCAATTCGAAGATGGTCATTTTCAATCATGAAATACTTGGTCAGTACATTTTTTCCACAAGTCATTCTGATGTCATTAGTTAAAGTCGACTCTTCTTCTCAGTGACAGTCACAGTGACTTATCATACATACTGGACAGTGTCCTCAGGTTCAAGGGTCGGACCCGCCTCCTCACTCCACTCTTCATCTCCAAATATGGTCACTTGTGGCTCCAAAAAAACCAACATGGTGACGTTCAAATACCAAACTCCTGACTTCAAGTCCACAAACCAACAGAGACTACATCCATCTTTTACACAGTCTATGTGTTAAGTTAAATACAACCTAGACTGCTGAAGATTGATAAAAGAATAAATCTAAATACATGAATTGACAGAAAGACATTTTACTGGCCAAATTTAGCCAATTATATACCACAGAAACTAAAACAGAATTGTACCACATTCTCTGGCATATTGTCAGTATTTAGACACCGTGTCAGCATCTTTAAATTCAGTTGTAGGAATCCAGAAGACGCCTTCAATTTTTTTTTCCTCCACACTTGAAAGGTCAGTAGCAAATTAGAGCAACATATTGCTCAGTCGAAGCTAAAAGACTCTGACACTTGTCACGCCGACACATTTACTTCTGACAAATTGTCCACAAAGATTCTCAGTGACCCACGTTATTGTGTATCCGTAGTATGGGAAAAGAAAATGAACTATCAGTACAGTAGACATGTCAGCTGCATTGACCTCATTTTGAGCTCCGCTTGCTTCGACCATGTCTACATTATATACAGTCTGAGCTGCATCCCTTCTGTTGACTGGGTGGAAGCTCCTGGCAGTTTAACCCATGTGACACGAGTCACATGAGGCTTGATGAGATCAAATACTGTCATGAGAGTCAGAGTTATGAACATTAGATTACAAATTGTTAAACCAAGACCACGGTAGATTTACTTAGAAAAGATTCAGACATCACAACACCCCAGGCACAACAAAACAAAGTGCTATCTCTAGAGGGATCTCCAATATGGCATCAGATATGGCTGCTGAGAGTTTTCTTACACCTGCTAACCTCGACACTGCAGTCACAGCCATGGTTGTTTGTGCACATAACTCATTTTGCTGTGCAAGGTTTTGCAACCAGCTGACCATAACCTCTCTGGTCTCCCTCCTCTGGGCACAGCTGAGTGAGATGTTGACAAATGCAGCAGCAAGGGACCTTTTGTAACAACATTTGACCACTTTTTGTAAAGTCTGCGAACATGTCCTCACTGAATACTGCCCCTCTCTTCAGCCGGGTGGGAGTTTTTCATCCTTTATATTCAGAATTAACGTATAACCTTGAGATCCTATTAATATTATCTGCATAGTTTGGATTTATTAAGTGAGGAAAGGAACATTTACCTTATATGATTTCATTGTATCTGAAACAGTGTGAATGGTTCAGCTTTAGAAACTTTTACCAGCTCAGAAATTGATCTGCAAACAGAAAACCAACCACTTCCCACAGGGCTTATTTAGAAATAAGCCACGGCATAAAAACATCTAAAGGTCATGTCAGCATGTTGCCCTTTTATTCTTCACAGGTATGGATGGATATGTCTGGATATCAATATCAACAGAAGACTCACTGAACTCTGAATCCAAAATAATACCTTTACAAAACCATATTTGGGGAAATGTAAAGTCTATACAGCTGTTTAATGTGCTCTTTGAAAAGGAATAGAAAATGCATGGATCGATTGATGGCTTGAGAGAAGTCCAGAAGAAAAATATCAGACCTATTTGACAAATTATGAAAAGTTATGAGCATTTTTAATTGGCAGTCCTAAAGCCACTATGGGGCTGCCATGATGGATGACATCACATGGACTCACATTTGTTATTGACTCTACGATGGCAGCAGAGAGTAATGCAACAACAATCCCAATGCTTCTGCACTCTCACCATGTGTATCGTCCACATGCTGAGCCCATGTGATGTCAGAGCATTTCAACCAATCAGAAAAACCCTGATTGGTTGAAATATTTAAAATGGGATCCATCATAACCTTTAGAGATGAGTTGTGTGAGGTCTTTGTATTCAACCATTTCCATTAATTGTTATTTTATGACATAATTTAACTTCCAAACTGTATTTTGACCATTTTTTTTATTCCTTTACAAGATAAATTTACTTATGGAGAAATAAATCAGAAAGAATAGTAAAAATTAAAATGATTTCTAACAATCAGACAATAGAGTTGATACCAAACTTTAAATCATTAGACAATGGTTGGTACTTGTGAAGTATTATGGTTTGATACTTAGCATTTACTACTAGTGTTACTACTGCTTAAACCAAAAAAGTTGTTTTTTTTCCTAACAACCGTTGTGTTTTTCTGGGCAGTGGATTAATTCCTGCCAAAGATGTGAGTGGTACAGACGTCCTGCACAAAAACACTGGTTAAGTATGAGGGTCGAGGATTGAATGTAATGAATTAGTACATTTTGGTGCCTGTGCTGAGGGAGACTTTTCAGAAATGTATGGATGAACTACTGTGAACTTTTTTTTTTGGTATCTACAGATTCTCGGTACCATTGTATAGTTTGCATGTGAATACTTTTGTGTACTAGCATGTCTGTTTTTAGTGTCTAGATGTTGTTAAATAATGTTAATTAACTACATTTATTTGTTGGGACACAAACGTGGATAGTTTTTTAAAGTAAAGGGGAAGCAAGGGTTGTTTTTTTTCTTGAAAGTAAGGAAATACATTGTGTCCTATTTAATTGTGAAGGGCTACTCATCACATTATTGATTACCTCTGTGATTGTCAGCACAAATATAACTGCAAGATTTCTAGTGAAAGTTGAGTATAAACAAAAGGCTTAATGCCATTGCTTTGTGGCATTAGTGGTATAATGGCATTTTTATTTGCACATGATGTGTTGTGAATTCTTATACACGAAGGTGGATTAAGGATTTAATTAAATAGGAGATTTAAAATGATGAAAACTGCTGCTGTGCCTCTGGGAAAAATGCAAACTCCCATAATGAAATAAAAAATGATTTTTCCCCAAATCTCTGATAGACTCTCTAAGTCAGTGTTGGGGTATTTACATAGAAATTAAGTAAGAAATTGAGTAAAAAAAAAACATTTTCTGATTACATTTGTGGCCACAACGATGTCACATGATGGCAATCAAAACGCTTGTTGAATTGTGCACTGCCTTATTGGGGATGACAGCATTTTTCCATGCAGTTCTTCAGTCAGTCTGAACCGGACCTCACAGTGGCTGCTACACAGCAACCACTACATGTGTGCTCTCAAAGAATAGAAAATATTTATTGTTAATTATTGTAGTTTTGCTCAGAGTTGTGGGTTAGGACAAAAGTCAAAAGTCTGTCCTTTTGCTGTGATAATAAGGAGTGGTGCAAACTGATGAGAGTGATATGTGTACTCTGAAGTCATCCTGGCATGGTGCTTTCCTTTCTTCAAAGTGTTTTCTTTTCAGATGTGTCAACCTGTGAACACTCCTCCATCACATGACTCTGGCATATTGCTGTGTCCACTTGTTTTTTGTTTGTTTTTTTTAAACAAATATATGGTTATTAACTATTTTTTGATGATGGTTATGGGAACAGATACAAAATGTGTCGGTTCACTATTCCCTATAACCTACTGATTTATGTTACAGTGTTGTCCAGTTGCATAGTGACAGCATCGCTTACTGAAGTGGAAACGGTCAAGATTATTTGATGAAGTTACCAGCTAACACAGTCTGTAATGCTGGGAGGGGATAGAGGGTGATTTTTGACTCTCTGTTGATGGCAGAGTTTCTGATTGGTTCTTGTTCTAACTCGCTGAAAACTGATGCTTGCCTTCTGTCTCTGTTGTGTATATCCTCAGTGACCAGGCACAGAGAGACTCTGTTGCTCTGCAGCCTTGTGGTAGAGACCAGATTCCTATAGTATCCTGTTCTTGTTCATTTCAATCAAGGATACAGTGATGCTGTTAACTTCCAAGGCTGACAGAACTGCTACATGGGAACCATGTGGCCATCTATTTTATATTGCTCCTCAAGGTTTTCTGTTTGTATTGTGAAAGGTGTTTTTTCAGGAGAAGTGTTACATGGCCTGCAGTCTTCTGAACTGCACATACACTCCTTGATAAATTGTTTGCTCTGTTTCTGTTTAAAGGAATAGAAAATGGGATGTAAACACATCCACAGGTTCACTGCTTGTAGTATTGAGGGCCCATGGGAAAAAATTCAGGTGTAATTGGCCCAGGGTTTCTGCAGGGTCTTAAAAAATCTTAAAATGTCTAAAATCCTGTAATTTCAATTTAAGGCCTTAAAATGTTTAAAAATCACCTAAAATCTCATAAAATGTCTTAAATACGATTTTGAAAGGTCTTAAAAATGCATTAACGTTACTTTTATTTTTTTAAACAAATGCATAAACTTCAATGTCGCTTTTAAATGTTTCTATCTTTGTGGACGCCATAACATAACTACAAACCAGAAGTAAAGTACCTGTGCAGACCGGTCACAATTCACTAAGCACAACCAGCTAGTGTGCTGTGTGCGCACCTTAGTGTGTTACAATCTACAGTGTATAGTTACAGCGGAGCATAGCAGCGGAGAAAACGTAATCCTTTTACCCCGAACATTTAGCTGGTGACAGAAAGTGACGTAATTCCTCAGCCATTTATGTTAGTGACATGATTCCAGCTGATTCAGACAGCCGACAAGCGGAGTTTCTGTGAATACCGTAATGTTGGTAATATTTACGAAACGCTCCATTTGTTGGCCTTCAGAATCAGCTGGAATCACGTCACTGGGGCAAATGGGTGAGGAATTACAGTAAATTGATTTGTGCTATTTACCCTGTATCTCCAGGTTTTAAAGGGGTTTAACAAAATCCCACAGCAAAACCGAATTACTTGTATAAGATGGGTAAGTGCCACTTCAACGGTTTGTGGCTCCAGAACGAACAATTTAATGCATAGTTGAAGCTGGTGGATGGAAATATATGAAGCTCACTGCCCCTTCTTCAAGAAAACTTTGAAACTTGGAACATTCAGCATTAAGACATTGAATCCCATGGGTTAGTTAGTTGCAGGTAATTCTGTACCTCCCATTTTCCTTCATGTCTTTTGTACTTTTTTGTCAGTATAGATGTGAAATGGGTCTTGAATTATATTCACCATGGTTTTAAAAAAAGTCTTAAAAAGTCTTAAATTGGACTTGTTGAAACCTGCAGAAACCCTGTGACCATTTATGAAAAAGTTGAGGGCAGTTCTAATGCCACTACTGGGCTGCCATGATGGATGACATCACATGGGCTCAAGGCTGAATCTCCACTGGTGCTGTTGGAGCATAAGATGACAGAAAGTGAGTGGGAACCATTGACTGTACATATAAATGGACGAAGCAAGCGGGGCTCAAAACTGAGGTTAATGCACTTCTGGCTCTGAACAACCAACATGGGGATGTTCAAATGTCAAACTGCTGGCATCAAAATGTGAGTTCACAAACCAACGGGTGACGTCACATTAGCATCGTCCCGTCTATGTAGTCTATGCTTCGAAGGCAGTGAATACAGAACTGCTGCAGATTCAGCTGTGGTGAAAACTTTCACATGCTGAGCCCATGTGATCAATGGGCAATCAGAAAAAGCCATCCCACCCGTCCAGTCTTCTGATTGGTTGAAATATCCATTATGGCAGCCTTCATGAAGCTTTTTGTGCTGCCTCCTGCTCTTTCAAAACTCCTCTACATGTTAGGTAGCAGAGGGAGGAGCAGAGGTTTCCTTGTTCTGGTCACTGAGTGTGTATTTACTTAAAAATGATTTTGTTCGTGGGTAGTTTTGAATCAATGGTTGTGCGTATGCTTTTGAAAATTGTCAAGCTCATTTCTGTCTTGCCTTTGTATTAAGAGATCTCCAATGTGCCCAAACTGTGCGGGTGCATCTGTGTTCTTGTGAACAGCGAAATGTCCAAATGTTCATTAATAAAGATGTAAGTACTAACATGTCTCTCTTTGCCCTGGTAACTTATTGCGTGATTACGAAAGAGACCAATCTGGAGAAACACACTGTATTTAAAAGTTGTTACTCAGATTCATTCCCAACAAATCATCAGGAACTGCTCAAAGTTTTAGATACATTTTGATAACTTTTCAGCTCTGCTACCTCCTCATGAAAGGACTGATTCGCAGTGACCACTCGTCTTCTCTTGGTCAGCAAATTCAAAACAACTTTGTGACTAAGCCTTAAAGTATTCATCAAAGAGCACGTCTTTTGTTTTGGTGCCATGTACTCTTTATTTTTCCAGTCATTTGGCAGCTGTATTCAGGCTAACTGCAGATTAAAGGATTTCAAAACCACTTTAACGACACTGAGGACCTGACATTTCAAATCTTCTATTTTGTTCACAGTGAATCCAACTAAAGACATTTCTTAAGTTAACTCTTTAATCTTGCCATCAATCAAACTTCAAAGTTAGCATCACACCAGCTGACAAATGATCCTCTCACTTTTTGTAGGTGAGGTAAGTCGAACCCTCTAGAGCAGTGTTATCAGGAAACTCTTGGATACGGCAGGATGCCTGGACATGCTTGTAGTCAGCAGAATAAAATATGAATAAAAACAGATTGAAGTGTGCTCTGTGGAGATCCTGCTTGTTAGAATAACCTCAGACTGTTTATTATCCTGCCTGACGAACTGAGGTAATAAGAGGTCATCTGAAACCCAAGTGGTGGTGGTGCGATTTAAAACTGATCTGAGCAGATTCAGTTCAGATGTTTAAGTCCTGCATTTAGAGAAATACGTTTGGATATATTACTTAGTTTTATTGTTTAGGTAGTAACTACGATATTCTTGTTAACTGCACTGAAGGTAAATATAATCTAACCTAGACCTTTACCTGCTCTCACTGCCAGAAAGTGGGTCAAACCTGCGAGGGAATTTGCCGGACGCTCAGATGGAGGGAGACTACTAATCCCAAATGCTTTTACACTCACAAAACACATTTCCACTGAAGTTTATTTTTAATTTAAACACAGCTACAAGAGCGACTAAATAAAGTTGAGAGGGTACTGGACTTCTGTGGCATGTTGACTTGAAGCTGAAACCATAAGTCCAGCATCGTCTTATCTACAGCAACATAATTAGCTAGCTAACAGTCTGTTGTAATGGTATTAACTACATAACATACTGCACTATAACCTTATACAGAGCTACAGAGCTCCACAAAATCTAAGTCAAAGAACAAAAATGGAAAAAAAAAAGTTTTATTATTTAATTTCTATCACCTCTTGTGTTGTCATTTCAACACTTAGTGCATCAGGGATGTCACCATACAAGAGATGTGATCAGTTCCTGTTACTAAAAAGATAACTATACAAAATATATAATACATAATATATGACACGTGTGTGTGATATTTTGACACTGAAGAACAATGATGGTACCTGACCAACATTATTAGAAGCATCCAGCTCACTTTATAGCTATTGCCATGTTAACCATTTGTTGAAGCCGATAATGTAATAACAACTGGTAATGTAATAAATTTGCCCTTTTTGAAATGTAATAGGCCAATAACGTAATAACTGGCCCATAACGTAATAAAAATCCTGAACCAATAATGTAATTACTTTTGGCTAATAATGTAATAATTTTTTACGTTATTGGTCTGGTAAAAGAAAAAACTTTGCTAATGTAATAACTGAGCCAATAACGTACTAAATTATTACATTATTTGCCGAAAGTCATTATGTTATCAGTTCAGGACTTTTATATTATTGGCCTATTACATTTCACAAAGGGCAAATTTATTACATTATCGGCTGTTATTACATTATTGGCTTCAACACCACTGCAGACATTAGTGTGGAGAGCATATCTACAACCAAAACTAGATTTAATATGATATTTTACAGTGAAGTTGAAATATGAGGGACTAGTTGTTGACAACCAAAAGCCAGTATACAAACCAGAGCATTTTAAACAATATGAGAAACATATAAACAGCTTAAGACAGCCATCCAGATCTGTACACTGAATTTAGGGAGAGAGAGTTTCAATCATAAACTGTATCTAAAATGGACGAAGCTAACATGATGTTGAGACGATGACTTTTTTAACATGATGATGATGTTTGTGGACTGTTGTCATGCTGGTTGTTTGAAGCCAGAAGTGACCATATTTGGATATGAAGGGAGGAGTGAGGAGGTGGATCTACTAATACCTCCTTAATGATGAAGTGATTTTCAGATGGACCAGATCACTGAGAAGAAGAGTTGACTCTATCTAATGACATCAGAAGGACTTGTGAAAAAGGTACTGACTGAGTATTGCAGGACTGAAGTCCTGATTGAAAATGACAATTTTTCCATTAAAGTAATTTCTAACTTTTTGGAGCCAACATCTATAGGCCGTCGGGAGTAATGCACTTTTTTGCACTTCTCCATTGGCCTCATTTTTCAGCCCTGCTTGCTTCGTTCATGTGTATGTTCAGTCAATGCGTCCTGGTCACCTTGAGCCATCTCATGTGTTTTACCCTTTTCTGTGCTGAGGAGCAACACCAGTGGACATTCAGCCTTGAGCCCATATGATGTCATCCATCATGGCAGCCCAATTGTAGCATTACAATGCAATGCAGAAACCTTCAACTTTTCCATAAATCTTCAATTATGCCTGAAATTTTACAAGCAGTGAAGCTATGGATGTGTTTCCATCCCATTTTCTATTCATTTAAACAGAAAAAGATTGAACAATTTACACACAATAGGAGTTTAAAATGGTATTTATAGCACAAACCAGTGGCGAGGCTAGCCTATTTTTAGGGGTGCTGAAGCACCCCTAAAAATATCTCAAGCCCCCCTAAAAATTTTAGCAAATTTAAAAAGAATTGCATTTTAGGGCGTTTTCGTCATTACTGTTATTAATATTATTATTAAGTGTAGGGCGTAGACATAATGCAAAATTGTTATTATACTGCTCCCCCCTTCTTTATTTGGAAAGTGGTACAATCCATTAACAGCGTGCTTCTCCCACTGGACGTGGGTGTGTGTGAGGAGCGCGGCTTTTGAGACAGACAGACCGGCTGTGGCAGAGAGGAGGCTCTACGGTGCGGTAACAAGACAGGCAACTGCACCTTTACTATAGACGTTATTGTTGCTCTCTGAAAGTGGATAAATAACGCGATTGGCATTGCAAATTGTGCTAAGCTAACGGCTAACGCGCATGACAAACTCTGGACATCCAAGCGTAGCCTATATGTGATAAATTGGCACCAATTAGCAAATAGCAACGAGTTTGTCATCGTAGAACCCACATTACTCTTGGGTAATAAATAGACAAATGCTTTGTTTTGATCACCACTGCTGTCTACATTTTTGCATTGAGCTGGCAACTTTGACAGTATAGTAAACACACAATACATAATCCAAGCGAGTCATTAATTCTATTAATGTCATTTGAGTTATTCTTTAGCTCTCTTACTTACATCGAGTTGCATACATTAAGATTAGGACTCAAGATGACCACTACAAATTCATAATTTATTTCCATATAGATTTGTTCAACTTCAGGGATTATTTAGGCCTGTTTTATTTCCATTATTT
>OOFC01050877.1:78008-95557 GCA_900323345.1 Pseudochromis fuscus | reverse complement strand
GTATCAGACTGTTTCTTTTTCGTGTTTACTGAATCAGGGAAAAGTTCCCTCCACGTTTGTGATGCACTAACTACGTGATAAAAAGTTGCACTACCTGTTGTACCTTGCTGTTGGTAAAAGATAAAACTACGTCACTGACGTTACCTCGGAGAAAAAAATAAAACAGCTGTTCATGTAGCTTTGAACTGTGACAAATGGAGTTGGAAATACATTGTTTTCAATGAAGGCGGCGCAAATACCAGTAAGAGCTACCAGTACGTACGGTACTGTATTGTGAATGTACTAGCTTGTTTTGGAGTGAACAGAGTTGTCAGAACGTTGGTTTGTTTTCTATTAATAAAGTTTGACTGACTGACTTATCTGACTGTTTTGTTGACATTCACTTTAGCGCAGCTGCATCTAGATGGATGATAACACAACCCCAGCCACTACAGTAGTATCTATTCTATGTGCCTTATAATGCGGTGCACCTTATATATGAAAACAGTTTTAAAATAGGTCATTCATTGAAGGTGCGCCTTGTAATCCGATGCGCCTTATAGTGCAGAAAATACGGTAGTATCTATTTCTAAATCAGCTTGAATAAACTAACTGACTGAGAAAACCTTGGACCAGAGAAGAAGAGAAATGTAATGAAGCTGCTACTTTCAGTCTGCTGTGTGCACTGGATGTAATGAAGAGTTCAGGAAAAGGCAGCAGGGTACATACACAAAGCACAGAGGTGTCGGAGGTGGGAGTCTCAGCGGGGGTACATTTTACCTTGACTTGGCCCTGGTTCCTGTTAACTGTGCTCAGGTATGAGCCTGAAATGGAGCATCAGATAAATACCAAATTAGTCATCAACTAATTAATGTCAAAATGCCGGGTGAGTGCTCATTTGTCAGTTGTGTGTTACTCTCTACTGCACACATGGTCAGAAAAATAAAAACAAGCACAGCTACACACTGCAGCCCCTTTCTTATTTTCAAGGTAGATCTAACAGTGTGCTCCTCTGTATGAAGATTAGATACGTGTAGTACAAAGTCAATAAGATAAAATATTCCTTTATTCATCCCACAAAGGGGGAATTTAAGAGAAATCGCAAAGAAATGGCAAGTTGAGTTGAATGATTTGATACAAACTGAAATGAAACCTAAAACTTTCTCATAAACTTTAAATGAAAAAAAAAAGCACATTTGATTTGTTGCTAATACCTAGACATACACAAACCCACACACAAAGTGAACTATCGGAAAATCAAACACAATCACAACCTGATAAGAATGTAGAGAGATGTAAACACAGCTTCAATCAGCTTCACCAAACAGCAGCAATTACAGTGATTGGCGGTAAATAAATTTCAGCGTTGCTACAATGCTGGAAGAAAACAATGCTCCTCTGTGTCAAACTGCCATCTAGTGTTCAAATAGTTCAACCATTTCCACAGCTGGCCTCAGAGGTTCATATTTTATTTTCCCTTTTTGCTCCTTCAGATCAAACTGCCTCCTCTTGTGTGTCACGGATCACTGCAGTCTACTATAGAGTCCTCTAAGTGATCATCAGTTGTGGACAGAGGTAGTCTTACCTGCATGTATCAGCTCTGACATGCACTTCCACATCTCCTGTCCTGGTGTCAGTCTTCTTCCTCTCTCTGCGCCGCTGTCACGGTCGTGATCAGTGGTGCCTCCGTGGAGTCGATGAGGTTCATCTGCACCAGCTTTGCCTTGTCAGTGTCAGTTATCCGAGCCTCACTCTTCAACAGCACAGGAGCCTTGAGCTGTGGCACGAGGCTCGATCATTCGCCTCACCCCAGAAGCGAGATCAGCTCTAATAAAGGATCAATCCCGCCATGCGGTTAAGCCAATACGTGGATATGCAGCAAATGATTACACTATTAAAAATGATTCCTTTTTAAATGATTGGATTATCCCTCGCTCTTTTTTTTTTTTTCGGGCTATAAGCTGTCCAACAAGAGCTGAATATTTCATAGCTAGTACAGAGTTTCTTTTTAATGAGATTTTCAGGTTAGGACAAAAGTACAAAGGTATTTCTTTATCCACCAAGCACGTTGAAGACTCCAGACAGTCAGGCTGCCAAGGTGAAGGTCAAGGGTCACGCTCTTCCCATTGTTAGAGGAAGAGAACATGAGGTTTCATACATAAAATTAGAATAATCCAAAAACTTTCCTAATGATCTAATTAGCCTACATGCTAATAACATTATAGTGTCACATATTGATCATTAACCTTGTCAGTCTTGTCATTGTACTGAGGCAAAGACAGCAATGTTCCTCTATAGATGCTGGGAAGGCAGCGCTTTGTTGTAGAAATATATTTTCCCTGGCAACGATCTTGTGTTTATCTGTTTATGTCTGCAGTCTTGGGATGCAAATCTGTCCAGGATAGGTCACATCCCTTCATTTTCAGCTATGTGTGATCCTCCTCTGGGTTTGTTTTGGCAGCTATCTGTCAGTCGGGACTTTTAAATTGCCACGCTGCATTTAGATGAAAATTTCCCTCAACGTGATATTTGGATTTTTATGAAAACACGATGAGATCTGCTCACTGGGAGCCTGGACAGACAAAAAGACTGTACCTGAAGTGTCTCCCTTCCCCCCCACCGTCCTTCTGAAAACACCCTGAAAGCAGACAATGCTTTCCTTGCTGAGCGCACACAACACTGCAACGTGCAATCACGAGCTATTTAACAGTGGAGGCATCTTATTCAGAGAGGTTAAAAAAAAATGATAGCCTTATGAAAGCACAGACACTTGTTTTAAAAGAGAAGCTTTTAGCTGAAAGTAATATGAATAACGGGACTAACTGGAGAGCGCTTGAGAGAGGTCAGTGTCATTAGAAAAACATACAATCTGTAAATCACAGAAGGGATCAGGTAGCACCTTGTACTGGTCTGATCAACTTTTGAAGGCTGAAAAACACTTCACAGCCACAAATAACATGCATTCACCCACATGAAAGGAGTGAATGAGTTAACTTGTGAATGCTCGGTAATGTGAACCTCAAAGGCCAGGGAGAGACTGAGGCAAGAATTAAACAAAAATCTGAGTCGATACACACTTCATTTTAATTGCTGTCTCAACAGGGCAGTGTCTGACAGGCAGGTAAACATCAGGGTTATTAATTAACACTGTGTGGGAGGCTCAAGCAAACATTACATTTTACCAAGATGTTTTTGTTTATCCAGCATCTCAGGATACACTTGACCATGAAGTCTTGATTTCACTTATTCTTACTTTCTTAGAGATTGAGGTTGTTCAGAGTAATGATTAGACCATTAGCTGTAACTTTAATCCAAAATCATTCATTTAAAGAGTAACGTCTCTCAATTCAGCTCAAATTCAATTGGCTTTGTAAATAAACCCCATTATTTGAGAGTTTTCCAGAGGAACTGCTATATTTGTAAGTGTTTTGGGGGAATGGGTGCTATTTCACAGTTTCATTTCAGGGAGTTTTTTTGCTACTTTTTCACAGTCTCTGACTTGAAATTGATCTTGGCAGGGTGGAGAGTGGGTCCCGGGTGCTTTATATTCAATAATGTTATCTCCAGTTGCTTGGAAAGAACCCGAGGTGAGGAGACAGGGAACTTGGAGAGACTTCACACTCACATTTGAGGGGTGGAAAAAGAATGGTTAGGAATTTCAGAGGCGCTTCGAGCAGTGCCATCCGTCTTTCAAAAAAAAAAAAAAAAAAAAAAAAAGTGATGGATTCAGCCAAAAGGAAGGAGCTGAGGTTGTACTGCAGAGGTTTTAACACGGGATCGCTCTGTGACAGGTGGTAGTCTCTGCCATGTTGTGCTTCCTACTCCACAATCTGTGGCACAACACGAGCTGGGATGAGTTTAATGAACAGTCCTGTGTTGAGCTGAAGGACTATGAAGGGTGAACTTGGAAAACATTAACTTCAGACAAGTGCTTTGTTTAATGTATCTCATCAAATCATAATGCATACTTGGTGAAATGTAGCATGCTTAATGATTATTTGTCTAAAGTGTTGCAAGAGTGACTAAAATTAGAATTAATGCACCTTATCCAAGTGATTATTCATTTTCTTGGATATTAACAAAACTGCATATATTTCCAGACGATACATTTTATTTGTAAAAAAATAAAATAAATAAATATCCACAGAATTATGGATATGTAAAATCCTGTTTCTGCTGTGTTTGTGAATATTTCACTTTGTCACTTTCATTGCTAATTTCCAGCTCATTACTTATACATCACAAAGAATCTGTGGAAGTAAGATGACAAAAACATGATTAAAAAATAAAGTTTGCTGCTGTACATCTTTACCCTGATGTGCACTGGAAGTTTAGCAGCTCCACACACATCCACAGGCAAACAATGACAATATATAATGACAGTGACATGATCAGGATCTTGTATAAATAATATATTTCAAAGGAGTTTTGAACTTGTAGTTGAAAGGTCAAAACAATACATGCATGAACAACATCAAACACTGTCAACGTGCCTAAATATAACCTTCTGTATAGAGATCTTATGACATAAACATGAGCTGTGACTCTAGTGTGCAGGTATTGAGATGTCACTGTTGCTGAAGTGTTATGTTGATTTGTATTTAAATGTATCAGTTTGAGGCGTCAGTGTTCCTCGTGTAGCATCACTACAGCTGGATTATACCTTTGCAGAGGGTTGGACTCCAAATTCATATCATACATTTTCTGCAGGGGCGGCACGGTGGTTAGCACTTGTGCCTCACAGCAAGAAGGTTCAGGGTTCGAATCCCAGCTCGGGCCTTTCTGTATAGAGATTGCATGTTCTCCCTGTGCATGCGTGGGTTTTCTCTGGGCACTCCAGTTTCCTCCCACAGTCCAAAGACATGCTTGTTCGATGAATTGATCAAACAAAAATTGACCATAGGCGTGAGTGGGAGTGTGAATGGTTGTTTGTCTCTTGTGTTAGCCCTGTACCCCGCCTCCTGCCCGATGACAGCTGGGATAGGCTCCAGCAGACCCCTGCGACCCAAGTGTAGAGGAAGCAGGTATAGAAAGTGACTGACTGACATTTTCTTCAGATGAATTGAAGACAATGAGGTGTGAGAGCTGTGATGGATTTTTTAATATGGTCCCACACACTCAGGGAGCATGCATGGAGAAATGTTACATTTATATGGCAGCGTTATTGGACTCACTGGCCTAAAGATTAACCATGCTGTTGTTAAACCATTCCCCTCTACTGTGCCAGTAAAGTCCAGGTGCTTGTCTTGTTTTAATTAAAAACCTGGTCACAGTGAAGGTGAAAGTACATTTGTGACATCACAGACCTCTTTATTTCTGTTATATACATCAAAAGGATGAATGCAGCTGTTCATTGGCTGTTGGTGAAGTTTGAGCGAGACCCGGTTACCATACAGGGATCAATGAGAGTCATTAGTGGTAGAGTAAGTCCCATTAAAAGCACAGGTATGAGCAGGAGCACGGTTCATCTTATCAGGTGAGGCACTATTTAAATGAGTGAGGCCTCCAAGCCCTGCTTTTGCCGCTGTGCTGCAGGGCTGTAAATAACCGCTGGGTTAATGAGCTGTTCTATGTGTGGGAGCTTACATTTACCTTCCAATAAACTCCTGCCAGGGACAACATCACTCCCTATTTCTTATAATGGCATTTTAATAGATACTCATTTCAAAACACCACTTCATCCATCGGGGCAGAGGGGGGGTGGATGGTGCAGGGGATCGGGGAGTCAGAAGGGCATGTGCTTTTGCATGGGTGTGCAACTAATGACCTAATAAGAGAGAACAACTGAGACAGATGTACTGACATTTTAAAGTCGGGAGGTAAAACAGACGGAGACTTTTCATGTTCATAATTCCCCACACTTACAGATTTTCACTGAGAGGTATTAGTCATAATCGTTTATACCAGTCACAACTCATTGCTCCTCCACCTTGAATTAACAGGTTAATTTTGACATTTTGCAGGTCTTTATCTTGAAGGTTGAAATCTATTGAGAGCGTGATGCATTTACATCAATATTTATTCAGGGTTTATTCAGCAATTATGCATCAACCAGATGAATGCAGATTGCAAACTAGAAAAATGCATTTACTGCAGAAAATGTGTGTGAATGCTGAAAGCTGAAAAAAAATTGCTGAAAATTGTATTAGAAAATGTAGAAATTGTTGAAAAAACTTGAAAATAGTAGGAAAAGGTAGAAAAAGTTGAAAATAGCAGAAAAAAGTAGAAGAAAGTAGAAATACTGGAAATACTAGAAAAAAGCTGAAATGATTGAAAAAGGTGAAAGTAGTAGAAAAAAGTTGGAAATAGAAAAAAGTAGAAATAGTAGAAAAAAGTAGAAGTAGCAGAAAAAAGTTGTAAACAAGTTCAAATGTACTAAAAGAGCTGAACATTTTGATGTTTGAATGGTTTCTACAAGTCAAAGTAGGAGAAAAACAGTGATGCGTTCACTGACCTTCCACTTGTGGGAGCCTAACACAGTGAAAGGTTCGCTGACCTTCCTCCTGTAGGTGGTAAACAGTGTTGCGTTCACTGACCTTCAACCTGTGGGAGTCTAACACAGTGAGGCGTTCACCGACCTTCCTCTTGTGGGAGCCTAACACAGTGAAACATTCACAGACCTTCCTCCTGTGGAAGGGAAACAGTGCTGCGTTCACTGACCTTGCTCCTGTGGGAGTCTAAGACAGCGAGGCGTTCACTGACCTTCCACCTGACAGAGGTAAACATTGAGGCATTTTGACCTCTGTTTTGGGCAGCAGATTTTATAATGGGAGCCTATGGGAGCTGGGATTTGTCTTGACAGTTGGTCCACTGCAGCTGTCCCTGTACGTCCTATGACAATGAGACCCCCACTGTGTAACAGAGGACAAGTGTAGCTACACACGACTTGGTCCATTTTGCCTGTAGGTTGAAAATTGTGAGATTTATCACAGGTTAAACTCAAAAGTTTGAGGCTGGATTTTCAGTCCTCCCACTCAAAACATGTCATGTCACCTCTCTAGAAAGTCAGAAAAGAGCTGAAAAAAAGCACAAAATTATTAGTAGGAAAACTCAAAAAGTATAAAAGATATCCAAAATCTGAGTACAATGGTATTAGTTAAATGTCTTGTGACCTTTTTAAAACTTGAATGGTGTCTGTAGCTGAAAGTATGTGGAAGTAGTTAAAGCTGAAAGGAAGAGCAATTTGAAGATCCTCTCCATTCACTTCCATTGTAAAAAGTAGTTGAAAAAGGTTGAAAAAGTAAAAGTAGTAGAAAAAATCTCAATACAAGACTTTGACCATTGGAAGGTCAAAGTATTACAAATAATGCACCTTTGAGTGGGTTGAATTTTCAGATTACACACTAACAAGCTCATCTTTTGTATTTTTGGGATTTACATGCATTGCTTGTTTTTATTCATGGAGAGCAGTGTTTTCAGCAGTGTGTCAGGAACAATGAGTTTTTATGCTGATTTTTCCTCATCAGCTCCATTCACAAACCCAAATTAGACATTGTGGAGGAAATAATGAATGGGGAGTGAGTACTTTATCCCAGTGAATACAGTGTGTTTTGGTCCTGATGAATGGAGTATCTCTTTAGTGTCTTTGTTGGGAGAATTTCATTCCCTCAAGGTTAAAGTAATTTTTGTTTAATATATTTTTCTACCTTATAAGAACTTCGGTGAATAGCTCGGTTTATGTTACTTAATGTAAAATGTCTCCTATGCCATCTTTAAAGAAAAAGATGAAAATCTAATGAGTGTGGTGGAGAAGTCCACTGGAGCAGCGGGAAATGAGTATTATTAAGAGACTTCAAATATATAAAAGAAAATAAAATGAATTTGATCTGCACAGCATCATTTCACCCAGAAGGAGTTTGAAGTGCTTCACATCATGGAGACAAATAAACTTAACATGAGCTAAATCAATATCCAGCACATCTAGATCTGTGCAAGTACCATTCAGAGCTGCAGTGATTCTTTGAAGCCAGTTTAGTGAGAAAGCAGCAGCTCCCAGAAATAGGACCACTGCTCATTTTCTGATGTATCTTTATAAAAAATTCAAAGTTGTAATTCCAGAGTGCCTTCATTGTGAAATAACTGGTGTAGAGATGTATTTGTGGTCATTAACTTGTTTTGTTTGGCCTTCATTGTTTGAGTGCATCTCTCTCTAAGGTGCAATCACCCTGTGGTACTTCACTGCTGGTATTATATCTTCCTAATACAAAGTGTGTCCTGCATTTTCGAACGTGGAATAAAACGCATAAACTCAAGTGAAGTAGGTGAACCTCGCCAAAAAAATCTCAGTATCATCCTGTGCTTTAATTACCTGACTGCATCGGTTTGTTTATCTGTCAGCAACATTACAGAAAATATATGAACAAATCTTGATTAATGTTTTGTGACAGATCTGGTATTACCCAGGGAACAAATGATTCAAACTTGGGCAAGATCAGAGGAAATCCCAGACACCCCCCCCTACAATGGACCAGTCTTTTAACAAACACAACAGTAGAGGAGAATCAGCAGGAGGCAGCAGAGCACCACAGCTCAATGTTGTCAGGTGTACGATAATCATCATATTTGTACGATAACTTGGCCCTCTGTACGATATACGATCAATAATCCTAATTAAAAGGGCAAATGTACGATAATTTGACCATTTTATATTATTGCCTGCAAAACTGGATGAAGGCATCTGTTCCCATGTGACCAGCCAATCATACTTTGCTGAGCGTGAGCTAGGAGTGGAATCCATGCGTTGATTGGCTGAATGGTAAGTTGCGCCCGCCCCAGGAGACACTCAACACCAGACACCAGACAGTCGAGCGAGATGACGGGTGTACGATAATTTCCCTCAAAATACAATAATTTTGAGTCTCTGGTACGATAATCCTATATTTCCCACTTGGCAACAGCTGCATGAAAGAGCTGAGAAGGGAAAAGAAGAAGGAAGTGGTAGGTACACACTGAAAACAGTCAAATGCTGGATGATAATCTCTACAGTCTGAGCCAATTTGGTGGAGATTGACCTGGATTAAGCCTTGGTGAAGGTTTGTGCTCTCTGAGTGGTTTCCTGTTACTATTACACTCTTTCTTGCTCATTCTTATATGTAAAATGCCTGTAAACATCTGTTATAATCTGTCATTATAAATCCAGTTGTAAAATAGTTTCTGAAAACAATCCTAAAAATTGTTTGTTTCCTGTTTTCATTAAAACAATTTACTCTCTGGATGTGAGTGTAATCCCCTGCATCCATCATTTGCAACTGGGCTGGAGAACATAATGCATAATGTTTGAAAACTAGTTGCATCAGTAGATTTATTTCACTTTTATCAGGAATGAATCCACTTACTGTAGTGGCTAAAGTAGATGTGTCCAGAGCTTATCAGGTTTCAAATGTTAGAACAATCACAGATATGCTCACTGACTCACTCCCACACTTGAGCGAGTGAATAAAATGGGAGGTAGTCCCAAATGTGTCTGTTCAGATAAGCACAGTTTATTTTATCTTCTCCCCTTTCGGCTGAGTTCTGACATCAATTCAAATCTTCTGCAAACAGGGGAGGTCAGCAGTGTGTGTGTGTGTGTGTCTGCTGCATTTCAAGAAAAGTTTGCTCAGGTTTGTTTTTACTGTAAGAATTGTGCAGCTGATGTTTCTGATTATACACGAGTTCAGCAAAAGCTGAACAGTGAACGGCAGGAAGAAAGGCAAACCCAGTGTTGCTGACACTGGTTGTCCATCCCTCCAAAACAAAATTTCAGATGTTACCCAGTGGTTGTTTCGGACTGTGAAAAACAACAATCCTGCTTCTCTGTCTGTGCCACAGTACAGCTGAGCTCCCAGGAAGTCGGACATCCAGATCCACACTTTGTTTTGTTATTCCCCCTAAGATAGTGAATTTTTGTTTTATATCCTTATAGTTTTTAGCAAGCTTTAATTTGTATATTTTCTTAACATATACTCATGTTACATACTATACAGTTAGTATTTGTTCTACTTTTAGTGGTATCATCCACCTTTTATTCTATTTTCTGTCTTTCTTCACTTTGTTAATTTGTTTGTAACAATTGTTAGAAAACTAATTGCCACTTACAGGGACAATAAAGATGAAACAGATGCCAAAACAGTGGGCTGTGAAATGAAGACAGATGAGAAATATCACTATCATAGCAAGACTTTATGATATCTTCCAGGCAGCCATTCACTGACCTATTTAACTTTATTATGCTGTCACCTTTATTGTGTAACTCATGAGGTCTTAATCTCATTGTAGAACACTTCAATTCAATCTAATACGTTTTGAACAAATCATATCCAAGGTATATTGCAAAGTTCTCAGAGGGTAGGAGCAGAAAAAGTGTGAAGACTTTGAAAATCAAACCTGAGCTTGAACAAGAATGAACACACTGACAATGCAAAAGGAAAAGGAAACAACAGTACTACAAAATAAACCAGCACTGAAGAATTTTGCAGTGAAAAATAAATTAGAAGCAATAAAGGATTTGTACTCTTGTTAGTCCTGTTTCCCAAAACAGGGATACAGAGTTGAAACAATATCACTAAAAATAAAATATCAGCTTAAAATCAATTCAGCCAAATTCTTTCTTTATTTTAGTTTCAGTAGTAACTGTCTTGCTGAGGAGAGTAAATCCTTGTGTCTGTGCACAATACCTCAGACCACTGACAGAGGGCAGCATTGCACATTATCTTACTGCACAGTGATTACCGTCAAGCACACAAGTCTGAAGTGAGTCTCTGGTCCCTCTCAGGTTATTTTTAAAACATCACCGCAAACAGTCACACTCTCATGTCATGTACATACGTGTATGCATGTTCAAAAACACGTGTGTTTTCAAGGGAAATGCATGTTTCACAGTGTTAGGGTGGGTGTGATAAGATGCAAAGTAAGATTAAGTATAAGTGTAGTGCTGATCCATCATGATTGTAAAGTAATAACAGTGAAATTCATCTAAAATGACAACATAACATTAATTATTTTCAGGTGAAATCCAATGAGATTAATCACCTGTGGACCCTTTGCAGTAAAATCATGTTGACCCAGTTGTGTCTGATAGCATTTTCTGAGGATGGAGTCTCGTGTGTGTGTGTGTGTGTGTGTGTGTGTGTGAGAATAAGGCTAAAAATAAAAAGCGATATGTAATATAATTCATAGCAATCATCAGATCTTCTATTGATGGTTCCCTGGTGTCTGTATTTGTTAAAAGGCTTGTAGTAATCTCCATATTTGTTCATCATCGTGACCTTGTAGCTTCAGCTTTCTCCCTCCCAGTGGCTGTGGTGACCCCGTGCTCACATTCTTGAAGCTGAATCTGAGAACCTCTGAGGGGGGTAACTTTTAATCTGAAAGTTGGAGTACGCTGACAGTGAACCCCACTCAGATCCTGTATGGGGTCCAGTTGGACTTAGTTTGCACTTGTGTGTGTGTGTGTGTGTGTGTGTGTGTGTGTGTGTGTTCATGCCTGCAATACAACTTTAAACGTGTACAATGGTGACATGTGAGCGTTTGTGTTTTGTGAGGAATAGTGTTTGCGTGTGTGTGTGTGTAAGTGTGTGTGTGTGTCATGACTCTCAGTTCGAGCTCCCAGTGTGGGCTTCCTTCTGTCCACAGCACTCCTCAGGAAAATTGTTCCTGTGAATGGGATCCATTGAACCAAGCTGTAACTGAGTGACACCCCGTGGTGTGGTGCCAGCACAAAAAATGGTTCATTTGTTTATAAGCTGACAATCACAGGGAACCCCGAGAGGCACCGGGAGACATAAACAATGTTTCTGCTCTACAATTCCCACTGAACAGAAATATGGATTTTAAGTGCACGAGGGGGACGTGGCCGTTTGATGATCTCTAATGACCCCTTTCTTTTAGATTTTAGATAAGAAACCATAACAGAAATAGGGAACAATTAGATTTTTTCTAAGGGAAAAAGGCTTTTTTAACTAACAGCATAAACATTTGTTTGATTGTATTTTCACAGGAATATTAATGTCAATGATGCACACCCTTCACATTATTGATCTGTTGTGGTTAGTTTTGTGTTTTGTCTGTTTATACTAAAACAAGCAGTAGTGCACAGTCAGCAAGATTAAAGTTATTCAGACTGTAAAACTTTTTTTATGTTACCACAGCAACATTTTAATATAACACAATGAGGTGTTTAATTACTAAGTCAGGTTTATTAGCTGAACAATATTACTGTGTTACTAATAACCAAGAAATGTTGTGTTTCTGTCCATTTCATTATCAGTTCTGTTGAAAAAATATTGATGTGCAGCAGCTGGTCCATGTGCATCACCACATGTTTACTTGTCAGTAAGGCTTCACCTTTCAAATCCTTTGTTTTGTAGTTATTATTATATATTTTATTCTCATATTCTGATTCTTATATCAAGTGATTCAAAATACAACAGCTCCTCCAGAATAAGGCTCTAGTACTCAACCCCAGTCTTTAAAATAGGTAGAGTTAAGTTTCTTCTGACTATAATAATAGTTAGTAATCATTCAGAAGAACAGATTTCATGGAAAAGTGCAGTTGAGAGTCACAAGGTAGAAAAACAGATGACTTCTGCAATCAGCATAGTCAAAACTCTGAATATTTCCAATATATGTATTTTCCATTGTCCTTACAAAACACTTTGAACTTATGAAGATGAATAGACTCCTCAGGTTTTGGGTATTTCAGTGAGCTATGGACAGCAGCAGCTATGCACAGTAAACTAATGAATTACATCATGATGTGACAGTTGATGGGCCACTCTTGGATTAACATACAGAATATATAAGATGACACAAGGAACATAAGATATAAAGAAAAATAACGTACATATTTTCCCTTTTAGCCAACAGACAATCCAAGAAAAGACATGCTCTCCAACATAGACACATCCTGCTGTTTACACTCAGGGTTCCCATTGGTCAAAACTCTAACCCGCACTGATAACATATTACATATAACCCCAAGGAGATTTACTGTGTAAATATACTAAGGACTCAGTCAACAGAGCACTTATTAGCATGGGTCTCAGTTAACACACTGCAATGACTCTTAGACTGATGCAGTGATAATAGCCACAGTGAGACCTACTCTACACATGGGCTTATTTGTGTAAGACTGTGAGGGATTGACCAGAGCTACATCAGATAAACAATAACACGCTGTGCTTGTTTTAACAATGGGGAAAGTGATTTGACCTCGTGTCGCACAAATGTACCAAGACACCATCTTGGTGCTCGGCAGGATGAAAGCTCGCAGAATTAATCTTTAAATAGGTTGGTAATAATTGAGGAAATCAGTCGTCAAAATAAAATGTGAAATCATCCCATCGAGGAGGACTTCAGCATCACTGCCCACTACCAGGAAACAACAGACACCTTCAGGTTTTTGAGAATTGCTAGGTCAGCATGAGTTACCTCCGATTTTTTGCCATGTTGGTGTTTTTACCACTAGTTTTCTGCTTTACAGGAAACAGACGTCTACAAGGACATCTGCTTTCAATTCCTGCAGGTTTGCTTTGTCCAATCTGGCAACCGTAGCTCTAGTCCGGTGTGGTGTGTTTTTACAAGACCCGTTTTCTTATTTGATTGTGTTTTAAGGAGTAGATGTCTGTTAAAGGGATATATTTTTTTCATATTGTGATAAATGGGGATATAATGAGAGCAAGAAATAAATTGAAAAAATCCCCAAGCTGACAAATCCTGATGGAAAAAAATCCTCATATTCTCCTGTTTAAATGTGTTTGTGAGATTTAATGTGGCTATAATCATTACCTGGATATACGTTACACAATATCTTGTGACTCTAGTTGAAATACTATCCTCAAGGTACTTCATGTCGACCATGTTGGAGACTCCGAACTCCTGGGTCTGAATTACTCTCACCTGTTATCAAATATATTCACAAGCTTGAATTACTCGTGGACCTTGGTTAGAGACAGAAAGTTAAAAGAAAAGGTGAATTGAAAAGTTCAAATCAAAGTAATATGTCAGCTGATCTTGGTTTCATGTCTTGAAATAATTTTGTCTTGACTGGAGTGGCCCTGCATGGCACTCAGTTTGACTCCTGGGATTCACACGGCTCTTTCTACCATGTTTCTAATAGTAAATGAGCTGTAACGTCTGTCAGCAGGAGCACTCAAAAGCAGGCAATTAGGAGGGCGACCTGCACCTTTGTTTGTTTGTTCTGTTATGCAGTGACTGAGTGACTTACACAGTCTGTTGTTTTTAGACGGTTTGTGTTACACGGAGCGGAGGAAAGATGGCGTTTAGAGTCGCATGCTGTTTTCAACGTGATGTTTTCAAGCTGCTGACTTTGTCTTTACATTTTTTTGTCGCTCATAATCACACACCAGTTGTGCGTTTTCACATGAGGTCAGCGGCAAAAACCTGGGACTCAGTTTGGTGAAGAGACCAAAGGTGAATGGTACCTGATTATTCCAAGGGCCAGACGTAGGGCTAGGGTTGGGTACCGAAATTCAGTTCCAAGTAGGAACCAAATTAAATGTAGTGAGTACCGGGTACCCATATAAAAAAAAAACATTTCGGTTCCGCTTATCAGTTCCTAGATGCGCTCATTTTACACAACGGCTGCATACGGACTAGATATCTGCCAGGACCTGTCTGTTACGTATCTAACATGTCACGTGACGCCGCATGGCAACAGGAAATGGACCAGTGAAAGTGATCGAAAGTGTGGCTTCAATTTAGTAGAGAGAGCGGCGAATGTGGAGAATGCAACACGTGTGGGCAAAGAATAAGCTGCAAGACAGGTTGCACTTCCAATAATGTTTTCCTGGCTTCCTGTTTTTTGTTTTTGGAATCGAAATAAGGAATCGTTAGGAACCGGAATCGATAAGCAGAAACGAAATGGGAATCGGATTCAGAAAAATCCAAACGATACCCATACCTATGTAGGGCTAAATATTTTTTAGAGAAAACTTAAAAGAGGCATATTCTCCCTGTGCATGTGTGGATTTTCAGACATGCTGGTTAGGAATTGATTAGTCTAAATTGAGTATAGATATGAGTGTGGATGTCGTTGTGTGATAGACTGTCCCCCTCCTCCAACCCACTGCCAGTTGGGATAGACTCCAGCAGACCCCCACGACCCAATTTGGGTAAAGCAGGTGGAGAAGATGAATGAATGAAATCTGAAAATACCCGTCATACTTTGCTCATATAAATCTTCCCAACTCAACAGGAAATTTACTGGTGCAGATCAACACAGCAAGCACACAGCCGCTCCGAAATCAAAGCACACACACACACACATACATACACACACACACACACACACACACACACACACAAACAGGTCAATTAGCTTTCTCTTCCTGTTGATATAACAAATCAATTAACTCTCATTTCCTGGACATCTGAAGAATCTGCGTCCTGTTTGTTTCCTGCAGGGACGACATTTGCCAGCAGAGCAGCTGTCTTGTTTGCGGCAGACCACATGCACACATCAAACAACTTCTAATAGCAGCCTTATCAGAGCACATTAACATCACATAAACAGGCAATGAACCCTGGATGAGGGCGGGGGGGTGCAGCATGTGTACGTGTGTGTATACTCACCCACTCTTTTGTTCAGATTAGCCACAACACGCGATCATACTCTGATGATACCAGACTTTAAACCTGCCTTTGGCTTATCTTGAAATTATAAAGCCAGAGAACATATTAGCATACATGTGGCAACATAAAAAAATAAATTAAAAAATTATGTCCATATGATGAGGTCCAATAATCCCTCACCACTGGTTTTAGTCTTCACCAACACCAAGAAGAATAGATCCACAATTTAGATACATTTAATAGCTTACGTCCAGGAGCAGGACCTCAGTCCCTCCCCTTTCTGTCTTAAGTCTACAAGCCTCACTGCCCACCATACCTGGTCGCTCTTCACTCTCGTGCCCCACACCTGCTTCTTTTATCTCTTTTGTTTCTCATAGATACTTTCCCAGTGAAGCCTTCTCTACACTCTATCGATATCCTCACTCATCGCCCTTGTATTCATATTCAATACACTGTCGTCTGCATCACATCACTGGTGTGGTCCTTGCTTGTGAACTCCATTTCCACTACATGGTCCCGCCTCGCCTCGGTTTGTGGCACGTGTCCACTGGGAAAAAGTAACTGGAACTTGGTACCTGGTATGACTATTTTAGTACCTCCTCTCCTGCGGTTCGAAACAAAGTACCCAGTCAGGTACAAGCAGGTACTAAAATCTTATTGGTCGGAGTCATCACTGCATCATTGTGTCATCACTCCTCGGCTTGGAAACATTTATACCTGCAAGTTTACAGTGTGCATGGTTATAGTCATAATAACGAGTTTCTACTATGTGGGTAAAAATCTTCAAACTGCTTTCTGCGATGCCACAACAGTAGAAATCTGAAGATTACTTCATCAACTTTCTCCTCCTTCATCTGATGACCTGCTACACAGAGGAGGGACTGTTTTCTGTCATGGAAACAAGCGAGGCGAGTAGCTACCATGTAAGCTAGTGGAAAAGCAGCATATGTTCACCAGTGAGTCTTCTACTTTTAGTGTAAGCACCCTTGTGAATAAATTTATGAACACATTGATTATTTTTTTTCCCTAAAATAAAATCCCTATAATGTTGCGATTTCACCACAAGAGGCCAACTGAACAGTTGGATTATGCTTTGGTGGAGGTTTGTGCTCTCAAAGTCCTTTCTGTGGACTTGTCTTGAGAAACAAAAACAATAAACAAACAAATAAAAAAGCCCTTTCAGGTACAAATGTTAATATGACGATATTCATCATAACAGGTTTAATGACACTGTAGTAAAAAGCAATGCCAATCATTTACAGTACATAAGTCAAAAAAAGAGAATAAAATCAAATTTTAATCTAGATAAATATTTTATTGTTGTCATGGTAATGCTATTACAATCATCACATACCATAAATGAAATGTGAAAGACCTAAAGCCCTATGCTGCGTAATGGCCCTCCGGTGCAGACAACATTATGAATTATTATTACCATCATATTCATTGGAAATTTTATTTAAAAACATTTGAAAAATGACATGTGTGGACATCATGGTGATGGAAAACATTTTTTTAAAAATCCCACTGGGAATGTTTTACATGGCAAACAGCAAAACTACAGTAGTTAAATAAATTAAACAAATGACCTCTATGTAAAAACACACACACACACACACACACACACACACACACACATCAGCATGAATTCTTTCAGCAAACAAACACAGCAAAGCAGTTGATAACACTGATACATAAAGTACAATACAATCATCTGTCCCTTTCAAAAATTTCATTTCAGTGAGACACATGATGTGGACTAAGGTGGTTAGTTCCTGATTTTGTTTCAAAAATATACTGCATATCTATTTATATATTTATATAAACAACAACAATGCTTTTGATAATTATCTTTTTTTTATAATTCTAAAATACATCTATAATATTTAGAAACAATATGTACAATTTCCCCCCACGGTAGGTTTTTATGCAACATTAAACCAATTCTTCTAAAATGGAAGAATAAATTAAGGTCTGAAGAAGAACACCTTTGTTTG
>OOFC01050877.1:52894-77988 GCA_900323345.1 Pseudochromis fuscus | reverse complement strand
GACTTTGTTTGTCTCCCACACACACACACACACACACATACACACACACACACACACACTCTCTCTCTCTCTCTCTCTCTCTCTCTCTCTAAGAACATATGGTTCCAGTTGTACGTATGCAGGGTATTGGATATTCAGCATTGGTTTCAATGAGATTCCCTCTCATTCACTCAGCGGTCACTTCAGTGAGATCTCAAATTCTCAGAGGCAATGAATGTTGAATAATGAGTGTCTACTGTAACAGTGTAATCCATCAGGGAGCTGACGTGTTGTGTAATGTCTCCGAAGCGTCCGACAATACTTCCTCTTCTCCAACTTTTCTTTCCTACTGTGTTCTTTGTGCTGTTGTGTGTAAAATACCTGAAACCAAACCACCGTCATGTTCCAGCAAACCTCGTGTTATAGCTACTCACATGCTCATGAAGTTAAAGACACATGCTCTGTTGATGTCATTTATCACTCAACAATACAAACTCTATCTCATCAAGCATCCATGGAGCGGACTGATGTCTGCAGCCTCCTTCAGGTCTCACAATGCACCATCAGACCTCAGTTTACATTGTTACATGTGAAATCACCGTTTGTTCAAGTTTATACTCTGACTGTCCCAACAAACTAGAGGAGCACCGTCCAGGTCTGTGAGGTCACTGCGAGCAGCGTGCAGAGGAAGGTGAGTAAAGACGATGAGGATGAGGAGGTGGGCGACGCTGAAGGTGTGTGATGGTAGTTGTGGTGGTTGTGGGCTCTGTGCGGCGGCTGCACCGTGATGTAACCGTTGATGATGCGGACCAACGGGGGAGGCGGGGACTGGACCATGGGACTGTGGAGAGTAGAAAAGACAAATGTGATTAAATAATGTGTCTTTATCATGTGTTGTTATAAAGACCTCTAAAAAAATCAAACTTGTTGTTTGGTTCCTACATGAACTCACAGTTTTCTGCCAAAACTAGAACAATGTTCGTTATTGAAAGATTGTGTTTGTGTTTTTGTCTGCGTTCCTCGCTCGGTTATAAAAATGTGACGCCACCTATTCCCGTTCACCTACCAGTGTGATGACAGCTGATGGGCTGTTTGCTTACGTTGCCAGGCTGCTGTCACTCAAACGTGATTAACCCACACCCACTCAGCCCTGACGTGTCATTTGACTGTTGCTTACATCCTTTAATTCTTAACATTAGAGGAAAACACTTTAAGGCTTTAAGCTACAAGAAGCCACTTATGAACACTGTGAGAACTCAATAAACTACTTTTACTGCAAGCTTTGCTTCTTAGTTTGCATTTCTGCCTTTTAAAACTGGATCGACGTGGTCCAAAAGAAGCTTTGTGTAATCTGTGCCGGAGCTGAACTCAAAACCCTCTCCATGTTCCTCCAACAGTCTGGGTTAGGCCTTATTATTTCCAGACTATACTTTAATTTTTTAAACACGCAGCATTTTGTTTTATATCTGCGCCGTGCCATTCTCTGGGATGGAAAGAGAAATCACGGCATAATCAGCAGAAGACCAGGGCTCTCTCTCTCTCTCTCTCTCCCTACATCCCCACATTGTCCACAATTGCCAGAGAAAATATGCAGACTGCAGGAAGTAAACAATGGAAATATTAATGACTATGAAAGCTACAAAGGAAGGTTTTCTCACAAAAACTCCTGGGCGTGCAGCTCATTGATCAGCTCATGGCTATAGACCAACTGTGGATCTGCTTGCCTGTTACTACTTGATTTTCTTTTTTGTTTGTTTTTTTTGTCCCTCCCCACATTATTTACATTCTGCTTACCACTTATTTACTTTTGGTTTTTCAGTATTTTCATAATAACCCCAGCAATGAATTCATATCTGCTCTGACACTGGGGTGTTTGGGATGTTTTCAGTGTTACTTTTAAGTTTTAATGGAAATGGGAAACATATTCAAAAAGAATAATAATCTAGTCCTGGTTAAAAAGTTCTTGACTCGCTCTTGACTGTCGTGTCTGCAGACAAATGCTGAAAGGGATTATGGTGAGCGAATGTTTTTCAGCTTGGATGGTCGACTGCTTGGCTGAAGAAGCTAAATGACAGTCAAAATAAGATGGCCAAAATATGCCGTGTTAGAGTCAGCCATAGAGAACCACTGCACAAATGGACAACAGCCAGTGACAGACGTCTGTGAACAGATAAAACTCTGGTCAGTTTAAATATGTGACCCTCAGCTGAGGTAATGCACGTCCTGCCACTGATTTGACTTGGCTTTGACGTCCTGTAGCTCTAGGCTTGAATTATTCAAACAGGAGATTATGTTCAGATGGAGCAGGCAGAAGATAATTTTAGACATACACCTTTCAGGAGGATTTATTTCCTTAGCTTCTGTAAACTGTTGGGGCAGATTTTCTTTTATGCAGCAGGTTTATTTAGGTTTGAGGTCCTGAGGAGGCGTGAGGAAACCAGGTGTGACACATCACTGTGTGGCCATGCATCAAACACAACAGAGAACTGTGGCTCTGCAGTCGCTTCTGTTTTTGAACTGCCCCCTTTTTTTTTTTTTACCCGGCCACCTTTTCAGACATTAAAATATACAAAGACGTGCACCGAGTACACTTTGTAGCATGCGTACACAAACAGTCTGTTTCCTTTCCATTCAGAATGCAGGGTCGAGCAGAAAGAGAGAAAACATTTCTGCAGACATAATGTACACAAACGTTCACAAACCTCCTCTGTTCCCGTGAAGAACAGACGTTACTTGGTTGGATTTTTTTTTTTTTTCCGTCTAATTTGGAATAGCTCTTACTGTACATGGAAAAATACATGTTCCCTGCATAAATTCCCTTCATGCTTATTGGCAGAGTTCTGCACAAGTCAAATATAACAAGTATGTACCTGCTACCAATTATTTCTAATCATTTCTCCTCCTAATGGAAGATCCCAGTTGCACACAATGATCACGATTGAGAAATGACTGGTGGAAGTGTAAACTAACCCGCTAAAAATGCTAATTAAAAAGTATTTTCACTTCATTTAGATTATTTTCTAACTTCTCCTGCTTATTTCACATGTGGCTTGGCCAGCTGCAATACTCCACTCAAGGGTCTTCAAGCAGCAGACCACAAATCAGTGACTATATTATACACAAATGATCTTCTGTCAACAGTCTTACAGAGATGGTGGGGCTTAAACATACTGTCTGAGACACTGCACAGTGCCAACCTGTCATGTAGTACTGCAAGAAACGTAAGTGACTCAGATCTGGTTGCACATTTACCCCACAGCACACCTGTTCACTATCTGAACACGCAAAGCAAGGGAAACACTGTGAAGGTCTTGTCAGGTGGTGTATTCACACCAATTCACATTTTATATACTTTCATTTCACCTTATTTGAACTGTGGGAGAAAATTGCAACACCTGAAGAAAAAGCCACATGAACATAGAGATTTTCTCATAGTGCTAATCACTGAGCCTTTATGTCTGCATATTTAAGACAATGAAACAAGGGTTTAAATGTATAAACGCATAGAAAGTAAAATTGAAGCAAAGAGAAATCAACACAAAGGAAAAAAAGAAATGTGCTGTGGTAGTGAAATAACCTGTCACTTTATCATTTATGTTCCCATGTAAACAAGTCCAAGTTTCCATCATGTCAATACGAGCTACTCATACACACATCGGCTTTATGGTGCACACACATTAGTCTTTGAGGGCTGACTTCAGCATGCAAACACATCCTCATTCAGGAGATATGAAGAAAAAAGTGGCATAATAATAATAATAATGAAAACTATTATTTGAATTATCCTTGATTAATAAGCAACATGTAATTTTCCTCCATTACTGTTCATCAATTTATCAGTGGAAAAAGTTAAATGTTTGTATGGCAGGATAAATCTTCTACCTCATGAATATTAACTGTGTAAGACCAGCTTTCCAGTGCAGGAGACAATGAATAAAATGTGGTAGGGATTATCTCCTCACAGTAACAGGAGGCTTTTTGTTTGTTGTTGTGTTTGTTTCTTCTCTCCGTTACATTCTCCTTCTGTTCCTGTGATTTTCTCCCACAATCCAAACTTGTGCAAATCAAGTGAAACTAGAAACCCTCAATTGAGTGAGTGTGGTTGAACTATGAGCTGGCCTCTCACTTCTTCATACCGAGGTCAATCACATTCATAAAAACACAAGGTGTGCAGACCACACCTTATTGTGTGAAAGGTGAGCTTGTTTTGTTGTCCGGTTAGTCCCTGCCTAAAGCTACTGTGATACTTAGCAGGATTTCCCAGGTTGCTATTTTCACATTAAAGACACTCAAACCAGCAAGGAACAAGTCTGGACTCATACCACACTGCAGGGGGTGTGTGTATGTGCGGTGAAGTGTGTGCAGAGTGCACCAAGAGTATGGTGATGTGATACGGAGGCTGTTTGAGCCTACGGCACCGCACCAGGAAGTGTCAGTTTTATTCTATAGACAAGTCGGCATTACACATTTCCCGTTTCCCCTCTCACATCCTCTCAGTCTTTCTTCTCTGAGCTGTTCTCATTATACTCTCTATTATACACCCCTGGCCTTTCATCTCAAGTTATCGATGATAAACATGTAGAAAAGCGGGAAACTAATATGGTCGTCTAACCTTTCCTCTATGCGAACCCAGAGGTCATTAAAATGTCGATGCCGCTGCTTCTTCTGCTTGTTCCTCCTCTTTTTCTTCAGCAGTTTTCTCTCGGCTTTCTCCAGCAGCTCCAGGCTATCCGGTGGCAGAAGCATGTGGGGTAACAGATCCTCCTCCAGAGGACGCCCCTGGTCCTCCTCCTTGTGGGGGAGCTCATGGAGGAAAGGCTCCAGGAGAGGGGACTCATCGTGATGGCTGTCTGACTCTGGGGAGGCAGGTCCCAAAGATGATCTCCTGGAGAACACACAGCACATAATGAGAAGTTTCTTTTGAAGGAAAGGTGTGTAGAGGTGTGTTTTGTTACAGCCTGCATCATTTGTTTGTTAGCAACATTACAGAACAACTACTGATTGAATATCAATGTTTTGAACAAATTATTTAGGATCTTGTCCAAAAGAAAATCCTGAAATCCAAGAAAATCTAAAGCATGAATGTTCAGTTTCTAGCATCAGTACAGCTGGACTATACCTTGGTTTGTGCTCTCTTGGTGCTTTCTTGTTATCTCTACATTGTTGATGTGCCAACTTTTCTATTTTGTCACTGGCAAAATGATGAACTGTATGAATTATGAAATGATGTAACTAAAATATAACACTGTCTACCATGAGTTGTAGGGTTTATCATGTAAAATCTACAAAACCCAGATTTGCCAAATGTACAGTATGTTCATCCAACTGAAGTAGGTTTGAAAGCTGAACCAAACCAGGACTATGGAGAGGATCAAACATTTGACAACCTTTGTTTAAAAAATAAATAAATTCAAGTACTAACTTCCTGTGAGAACATTTCATTCAACCATGACACGATGAAGTTTTAGGGAAATGAAAGTAGGAGAGGATGATGATGAAAGGAGAAGAGAGGAGAAGAAGAATCCCTGCAATGTATGAAAAGGATTCCACAGACGATCCAAGAACCGACATACTGTTCAGTCTAATGGAGAACATGTCCAAGATTTCTGGAAAAACAAATTAAAGGTCGGGAATGGGAAGTATGAAAGAAAAACCAAAACTCGTCTTTTTGATTAAAAACACTCTTACTTCTGATGAGCTGCTGGCCATCTCTAATGAGGTCACTAACTGTCTTTAACAATCACCACGCACGCAAACACACACATACACACACTCGCTACCCTCGTGCACGGACATACAGTTGCCGACCCGGGCGGTGTGTTAGCCCACAACAGCAATCAGGTATGAATGAATCAGACGTATGGCGTATCAACCACAGAGGGATTGTGTGTGAAAGTAGATTCACTCATTCATTCGCTCTCACACAGGAACAAGAACACAGATTTAAAGTGAGATAGCCACCCGCAGTGTGCCATGGTACACTGCACTACATGCTTCACAGCAGGAGGTATGAGCCCTGCTTAGGTTGGCCTTTTCAACACTGCTTCATTGGTGGGCGGTGGGGAATTTGTCAGATTTATCTGCAGCGCGATCTGAGTGAAAACAGCAGAAGACGTCCAACAACAAAAAGAAGACAGACGTCACTAAAAATGGTTTTAGCTAAAACATAAAAATCCAATCATCAGAACAATGATTTGGGAATTTTGTACCTCATAGCATCTGCTTCTGTGCATCTAGTAGTGACAACTGAAAACTTTCTTTACAGATAACATGGATTCAATTCTGTACTATTGTGATTTTAGGAGGACTTTTCAAGTTGCAGAGATTTTGTTAATTCTTTATTTACAATGAAATCCAGTCCATTATATATTTTGCTAGACAGTGTTTTTGTTTAGTGAATTTACCTGTTTATGGGCTGCCCTGCAGGTGTGTGCTCAACCTCGTATCCCTGGCGACGAAGCACATCAATGACTGTATTGTTGCCCAGAAAGTGACCTGCAACCAAGAAAAACAAAAAATGATAACTGTAACTTTTAAAGGTTAATCAGCTATTGCAAGCTAATGAGAACATCTTACACATCCCTGTAACTGCAGTATTTCAGAGGATTAACATATAAACAAGTTCTGCAAGAATGTAATACAGAAATAAAGGAGATGCAGCCCACAGAGCAGAAAGGAGAAGTTATACTGTAATGTAGCACCTACAGCCCAACACATTCACATGCTGAAGTCAGGCAGAGGCCATCATTTCATATTCTTCATGTCAATTTTGTGAGAAGTTGGAAATGCAACAAAGTTTAAAGTTGATTTATTTTGGAGGAAAAATTGGAAATGTGTCATTTCACTGTCATGTGAGGGAGTTAGTCTGGTTTAACATAAGCTCCCTGAAGCTGACAGGTTATACAAATGCAAGCAACAAGTCTATCAAATGTGACATCCTATCCAGCGAGGTGAAAAACAAAAATTCAGGACAATTCAAGTATCAGACGCTGTTTTTCTCACACTGATAAATACGTCTCCTGCCTCCTAAAAGCGATCACGCAACTTTTCCCTGCACCTCCTTTCCACTTGTCATTGTCTCTCCTCTTCTTCCTCCTTCTCCCTACACCGTTCCTGTTTTTATTTCCCTCTATCTCTTTATCTCCCTTCCTCTATCTTCATCATCCTGCACCCCCCACCTCCTCACAGTACACCTCCTTTCCTCCCCCTACCATTTTCATCTCTCCCGATTCTCCTCCTTCCTTATCTCTAACTTCCCCTCTTCTCCCTTTTCCTCCCTTTCTTGCTGTGACCCTCTCAGCTAGGTGAAGTGGGGGCATTGAGGCTTCAGGTTGCCATGTCAAGAGGTCTCCATTCTTCCTCTCACTCTGACAAAGGGGAGCAGGGGCCCATTGTTTGGGCCTGCTCAGCCGTGGCACCACAGAGCTGTGTAAACAATGAGCCCCAGCACTTTAATCTGGCCCAGAGCCACCGATAGAGAGAGGTTAGCCTACACGCACTATTGGTGCCATCATGCTGCCCCATCACTTGGACTTAGTGCTGGTTAAAGCAATGTCACAATATGCAGGAGCCACGGGAGACGGCTACTCAGGAGTGAAATATCAGCATCAGATGTTGCAGTGAAACAGAGTTTAACAAGGTTTTAAAAACACACACACACTGAGTGAAACAAAGAAAATATTCCAGGTCAGATGGTGAGGTTGTGGTGCTTATCTTTGCCATATCATGATGTTTAGAGTGCTTCTTCTCTAAATATTTAAGAAGAGCTCTCATGAGAGTATAACCACAGCTTCCACGCAATGGGGACATTTTTACTTCAAGTACTGATCATTAGCAATACAGGTGGTCAGCACAGTATCCAGCAGCCCCTCAACCCTCCATGAGAGTTGGGAACCAGAACGAAACAGAGAGACAGAGACAGAGTTTTCCAGCCTGCCCACATTTCGAAACAACTCAGTGTGATTTATGCAAGTTTACATCAGGGGATTAAGGTGGGACAAATGGAGCTGTTCAGCACAATGTAGGTCCATAGAGAGGTGGGCGGACTTCAAAACTTCAAAGGGACACACACACACACACACACACACACACACACACACACACACACGCACACACACACACGCACACACATATGCGCACAAATGCTAAGGAGGAAAGTAATCAATTCTGTCATGTCCCCAAAGGCCAGTGTGTTTTGGGACTAAGTGTGTGTTTTAAGAGCTGAAAAGAAGCTGTGCTGTTTTATTTTAGAGGCTAAAAACTCCAAGTTTTAAAAAAGTTTACAGCAAAAATATGTGTTAAAATGTGATGTTTCTGTGGTCCCATTTTTATTAACTCACTCTTATCCACCTTGGCATGTCCTTAAACACCATCATAAAAACTCACATGAAAAGTACTTCACTAGTCTCACAGTATAAAATAATCGAACAAATTAACACACTGTTTTAAGAGGGACCTTTTATTGAAGCACTTCTCATTGACATCATGATCCTAAGCTGAGTACCCTGCTGCCAGCATTTCACATGAAGACCATTTTTATATGCAGCAGTCATGCTTAACAAGAACATGTTTCATACAAAAAGAGGCGGGGAGACCTGCAGCCTGCTGCTGCTGCTGCGCCAAAGTCATGGAATTACAAACAAAAACAAAATGTAGACATCTTTGATTAAAAATGATTGATGCCCTGGAAAGAGGCAGAAAGCAGAAACAGAAAATTATGTTTTAGATGGTCTGCATTTTCCTCAAATTAGGCCCCATGTATGATGTAGCCTTTGGCAACTGCCAGCAACTTTAAGGCTTAAAAATGCCATGTGATTTGTGACAACTGCCTCACAGTCATACTTCTAATAAATGGTAGCCAGCTATGCATTGAGCAAGAAAGAAAGAAAGAAAGAAAGAAAGAAGTTTTCACCCAGTTTTGAGGCAATGAACCTTCTTCCTCTGTGTCTTGGTTTAATTTATTTACTTAGCTACAAATGTCACTTGTGGGACATTTAAACAGACCCATCCTGTACAACCCAGTCTCCTGCAGAATAATACAGGAAACAACTGATGTATTTTCAAATTACCGTATTTCCCGCACTATAAGGCACATCGGATTATAAGGCGCACCTTCAATGAATGGCCAATTTTAAAACAGTTTTCATATATAAGGCGCATAGAATATAAACTACAGTAGTGGCTGGGGTTGTGTTATCATCCATCTAGATGAAGCTGTGCTGAAGTCAGTGAGTCAAACTTTATTAATAGAAAACAAACCAACGTTCTGACAACTCTGTTCACTCCCAAAACAAGCTAGTACATTCACAATACGGTACCGTACATACCGGTAGCTCTTACCGGTATTTGCGCCGCCTTCGTTGAAAACAATGTATTTCCAACTCCATTTGTCACAGTTCAAAGCTACATGAACAGCTGTTTTATTTTTTTTCTCCGAGGTAACGTCAGTGACGTAGTATTATCTTTTACCAACAGCAAGGTACAACAGGTAGTGCAACTTTTTATCACGTAGTTAGTACATTCATGCCATTTTGGGTTCTTCATACACACAAGTGATGTGGGACTGGATTTCCCCTTTACCGTTTTTACCACTGTTACTTCGGCAACGCCCCCTGACTACGGTAGCCATAATTAACCAATACTGATCCATATATAAGGCGCATTGGATTATAAGGCGCACTGTTGGTTTAAGAGAATATTAAAGGCTTTTAGTTGCACCTTATATTGTGGAAAATACGGTAAATCAGTTCTGTCAAATTCTAAATTGAGGTTACAAAACATTTTTAAAAAGTCATCTTAGTGAAAAAACACACCTATTACACCAGTGTCCTTTCCTCTGTAACACAGCAAGCATGAATGTTAATGTAGTGGAGATAAAACCACACCCATTTTAACTTCTTACTTCAATACTACAAACAAAACAACAGTAGTAAAACTGCTAATGTTGTCTGTACTGAGCCAGACGAGCTTCACAGATGTTTCCACTGACTCACACAATAACATCAAGACATTTTTTATCCTGTGAAATTTCTACTATTTGTAATTAATTCTCATTACAGCTTTCCACCTTTGTCACTTCAGAGCTGCTTTAGGTCCCCGACATAAGCAGCATTAATCTTTTTTTTTTTTTTTTTAACTTACAGGCTCCGAGTAAAAACAGACCTACAACCCACGTTGCAGCCCACAGTTTTATACGCACACTTCTGGTGTAACATGTGTGACATCTGACATATATTTCCACAGATTATTTATTTAGGCCAATTACATACCATTTTAAATATATGAAATGGGCCAAAAATATGTAAGCCAAAGCACAATATGTTCACTGTAAGTTTTTTTAGTAGCACCGAGAGAGGGGAGATGGTACAGATAAAGACCTGGGACGGACCTGAAAGCTCTCATTCACAGCTAACTCCCTACATGCATACATGAATGGACCACTGGGTTAGATGGTCACAGATTATTCCATGTCATGGTTATAAAGACTTTTTCAATACATTTACTTTCAATATGCTTTTATAACGTCTACCAATCAATAAAATAAAACCTTGCCTTTCTTGCTGATAGGTATCACCCCAAGTCTTTAAAATGTTTATGGGTTAGTCGTTTGCTTCGTCATAAACATCTTGGAGGAAACAGTTGCTGCTTGAATTACACTGATTGGCAAAGACTTTTACACCACAGGCCGGCGTCGTTAACATTAATAAAACAGTGAGGAAACAGTGTGTGTCTGGTTAAATACTTCATCACATACTTGGAACTGGAGATGGTCGCCCTGTGAATGACAGCAAAGCCCAGTGGTGGCTGTATTTATTATTACAGGAGGAAAACATGGAAGTGGAAGGAGGTTACAGAGTGAGGAAGTTCATTAAAGGTGCACGCTGCGGTGGATGGATGAGTTCATTAGACATTGGACGTCCAACTTTTTATTTTTATTTAAAGTATGACCAAGATAAACAATACTTTCCTGCCTGAGCTAAAAAGCTTCAATGTGTGATTACAGAGGACATGGACAAACAATTTATATGTAGTCAAACTGTCTTTGGAAGATAGGTTATCAATGTTTTTAATATTTAACTCAGACTAAAATTTGCCTTAATTTATCAAGTGATTTAAGGTAATATGACTTTACCTAAACATAACCATGCTTTAGTTACTGGGTATTGTATGAGGACATAAATATGTTGATAGTGAACAAATGTGGTTGTGAATCCACCTCTGTGAAGCCCAGAGATGCCACAGATAAATCATACCATATAATTAATGAAGCTTTTTTTCTTCTTCCTCATTTTCATTTTCTTCACACAGATCATTGTTTAAAGTTCACACATGTAAAATTCAACTTATAACATACACCTTTTCTACACTTTTTATTCTATACCTGTGTATTTCTGTACATTTTTGTTTAAAACTTGTTTTCTATTTTTAATATATTCAATTCTATATCTGTGTAATTAGTATATATAGAGTACATTGTTTGTTAAATTCTCATTTCTACACTTCTTACTCTGTGTTTTTTTTTTTATCCTCCTATTTTTAAGTTATTTTCAACTAATTTTTGCACTCTCTGCTTTTTCCTGTTTTTGCTGCTGTAACAAAAGACTTTCACCTGTGTGGGACGAATAATAAATAATAATGCAAAACTTTATTTATAGAGCACTTTTTAAAGCAACAGTTACAAAAGTGCTTTCCAGTAGGCTAATAAAATACAGCACACAGAATGAAATTAATAAAAAATAAAATATCACACACAAATACATAGTGATTATATGATGATTTGACTTGAATAAAAAATAAAACTTACATAAAATCAGGAAAGGGTCTCCGATAAAAATGTCTTTTAAGCAGTGACTTAAAATAAGGTAATACCTTATCTCTTTTCTTAACCAGATCTGTCTCCTTCACTTCAAAAAAAGAAAACCTTTTGCACACCTGTATTCAGTCGAGTAGCAGCAGATGAGAACAGCAGCGATCTTCATCCTTACAAAGACATCTAATTGCCACAATCAGCGGCTCAGATTATTAGAACATATGGTAAGCCTTAAATACTGTTCCTTTTCCATACACATCAATATTTACATTACAACTTGTAGTCAGGGCCCAAGCAGCAGTTCTCATAACATTACAGCATGTTGGATAAACAAACGCTATAAGCAGCACTGAGGCCATTTTGCCCCATATAGCCTGTTCTTGCTGTTTATGTACACATGTTTCCTGGTAGTCAGCTGGCTCCAGCAGCCCATAATCACTACCCACCCAGCACAGGACGAAGCCTTATATTGACCAAACTGACAATACGGTGTCCAGTGTCTTTTTGACTGTTTAATATGCAGTTTGTTTCTTCTGAGGAGACACTTTTTATTGCCCATGACATAAAGCCACAACCTTTCCACTGGAATACAACATCCATGTGGACATTTTTTAAAATCCTTCCCTTCTCGTGGAGATGTTCGACAGGACAGTGGGTTTTGGAGACATCAGTTGTGCATACACAGAAACATAAAAACTGAGGGTGAAGCTGTTTAAACTATTGTCAAAACAGAATAATAGACTGAATTTTACAATCTGACATTTCTAGGGCAGCGGAAGTACGAGCCGGCCAAAGATTTTACTGGAAAATAACGGCTTTGGTTTGCCGAGCTGCTAACAGTCAAGTAAAACCTCAGTGTCTTCAGCTGTCAAGGAGACTCAGCCATCCATAAAAGTGACAGTCATGTCAAAGACAAATAACAGGAAAATAACTGGTTATCCACTGGCATAAAAATCACACAGCCAAACAATGCCAGCTCTATATTAACACACATATCAAGTGTCGAGACATACAGGCTTTGCTTACATAGCACGTTTTTCTTTTTTTTTTTTTACCCTCGGTTAAGTCACACAGTCAAATGTCCTTGATGGATAGATGATTCCTCCCTGTATTCAATTTAATCCTCGTCAATTATCAGTCGGGTGCAATTTGCTTGAAAAGAGCAGCACACTGTTAAAAATACTTTTAAAATACAGGCGATATAATTAAATACTGTCAAGCTAGTTGAGGATAATTACATGTGGTAGCAGTGTAATACAGTCAATCAGATTTCATCATTCTTTAATGATTTGTGGATGAATATACTGTATTTTTGTACATGTCATTTGTGGTTTGTTGAACTGATTTTACAGCAGGCTTGATGGTTAATATTTTTCCTTTATGTCATTGAAGCCAGACCATTAGTGTGCGGCCATGACACCCAGTCTGTGAGGCTCTACTTAATGTTTTGTAGGTCTGTTCAGAAAGTCTCCAAGTGCTGATAATGTGGATATCTATGAAAGTAATGATGCATGTGTACAAGATAGCTTTATCATTAACTTCGCCAAGGGAGTTTTTTTGTTTGTTTTTTTTGCCTACTTGTAAATCTATACACTCATGCAGGGTGATAGTGGCTACAATCTGAGACAATGAAGTGGAGATCAGACGTTTGTGCTCTCCGAATGCTTTTCAAACTGTCTTTAATTCACATGAATGTACCTATAATTTCCAAAAGCTTTCATTTGGACTGCTGTATGTATTGTTGTTGTTGATGGTATAACTCAAGTGTTATGAATAAACAGGATCCAAAAACTGTGACAAACAAAACTAGTTGTGAATTATTAAGAACTGAAACAGTTTGGTCATCTGGATTTATCGTGTGGTGACCGTACAATAAATACATTAATACTAAAAAGTGACGGTATGTCGTATAGTTGTTACGTCTGAACCTAAGATGGTAAAGAGACACTTCACCAGCCTGGCTACTGAGGGCAACAAGCTATGAAGCAACGCAGCAGAGTGTTTAATAGACAGAAATCTTAACCACAATTCAATTACTGTATAGCTGCAGTTAATGTTGTTTTATTTAAGTGAAACTTTCATAATTTATGTAGCGTAGCCAACTTGTGGTGTTGCGACTCTTAATGTTAACAGAATATATATAATATAGGCACCAAGATTCTTCACCGCTGGATGGGCCATGGAAAAAACTGTTTCAAAAGTGACTATTTTTGCCTGGAATCAATTTAGTATGATGTTACTTGCAAATATATGTTGTCATTTTGATCCAAAACCCCTCGCAGGATAAGGATACTCTTAATATAATAGCATAGGGGAGAAAGTCAGTAGCCAAAACCAAGATATGTTTGGTTAAATTAGTCTGCATACAAGCCCACAAATTCAGCTTTGGTCCCAAAAAAGAAAAAAAAAAAAGAAAGAAGCTTTCATAGTGGCAGTGGATCAAACCACTCTAAATGTACAGTATATTACATTTTAGGTCCAAACTGTTGCATCATGTTATAACCGTCCTCTGCAACTTAAAACAAGGTATGCTATAAAAGCAAAGCTATGTATGCACGGATAGAAAAGATGGATTGTTGTAGAAGCAGAAATGTTTAGTTTAAGTGTCCACTGACCCAACTAGACTTCCTCACGCAGTTTGAGAAATACTCGGCAACTTATCCTAAGAATCGGCATCTTTCCAATTCAAATTTCCCCAGGGTCTGAAAATAAGATGCCGGTGATAAGAGAAAGCTGCGATAAAAGGCGGCTGTGATACGCCTGGGAGACTTTGAAAGACAAGCAGGACTGATCACACAAAACAGCGAGCAAACGCACGAATATGTAGCTTTGTTCCATGAAATAAGCCTTTCCTTAAGTCAAGCCAAAGAATGCTAACACCTCAACCAACGCCCAAACATTTATTTTTCTTTCAGGCGTAGTGAGATGCACGGTCGGGAAATTCAACAGCTCGCTTCTTTATAGTAAAATTGATACCGATCAACATTCATAAACAGACACAGGGTGTTGACGCAGAGGCAGGGGGAAGAGGTGAAGAAGCAAAACTGAGACAGACGAGCAGAATGGAGACAAAAGGGAAAAGGCAGGAATGTTAAGTTGTCAGATGCCAGACGGTGATAGCTGAAAATAAGAGCATCCTGTAAGACCTTCAGTTTTGGCACTAAAACTGTCTATCAAGATTGTAAGTGGGGCAGACAGGCAAACCAATTACAGAGCTCGCAGTGCTTCTATGCAATCAACCTAGCTGTGTGTAAACATTATTGATGTGTACCACTTTTCTCCCTGCGAAAAAGTGAAAAAAACAAAATTTGACAGCCTGAAATTTGTTCACTCTTTTCCCAGAGGTCAAATCTGAAATGCCTCCACGTCTGAAAATAAACTTCATGGTTTAGAAAAAAAAAACACTGGAAACAGCTTCATGCTCTGCTCATAAAATGCACAATACTTTCCATATACAAGCTTATCGGCTTCACTATATGTTCAGTGCAGTGGTGGACAAAGTACTCAACTTCAGTACTTCAGTCAAAGTACTGATACTCATGGTCAAATCTTACTCAACTACAAATAAAAGTTATTGGTCAAAATGTTACTCAAGTTAAAGTACTAAAGTACTTACCTTTAAAAATACTTAAATATTCAAAAGTACAAAGTAAAAGGAAATTTTCTAATATCAGTACATTGCTGTATTGTTCTCAGTGCCCGAGTCAATCCCCGACTAACGTCTGCTTCCTGTTAATGTGGTATTTTAAGCTGAAAGTGCTTTGATGAAAAGAAAACTCCTTCCTGCAGAGTGTGGATAATACTTTGTTGGTTGACTGTTCGGTCTTGCTTTTTTGTTTTCAAATTTCCCATTGAGAGGCTAACATGCTATGTAGCGTTTTTTAAAAAAACGTAAAACGCCAAAACCGTGCTGTTTCCTGTCCTCTCTCTTTGTTGTTCAGTTCTGCTGCCGGTCACTTCCTGCTGATTTGTGCATGCGCGACGGTAACTCTACCTGGACAAACTGTCTGAAACACACTGCCAGCATAGACTGTATATAAAGTAAGTAACGACACACTTCCTGGGAATGTAGTGGGGTCCAAAGTACAATATTTGCCTTTGAAATGTAGCAGAGTGGAAGTAAAAGTTTCCAAAAAACAAATACTCAAGTAAATTTTTTCAGTATTTGTACTTTACTTAAGTACAATATTCAAGTAAATGTACTCCGTTACTATCCACCACTGGTTCAGTGCATCTTGAAGTGGCGCTGTGAGAAGTCGATGAAGATGCATCTCAGTTTGGCGTCCATGTTTTCCAACTATCTATATTCTCTTCATCTAAAGCTACACCAGGAACACTGGTTACAGGAAGTGCAAATGTCTGAAGATATTACAGCAAGATGCTATTTCCTCTTGAATCCTATATTACAAAAACTTTGGACATGCAGTAAAATATGAAATGTGTCTCGTAGCTTTCGTCTCTCCGACTTTATCTGTAATTTTTTTTCAGGATGAACGTTCCCTTGAAAAGCATCGAAGTGAAATATCACGGATGGTGTTTGGGGAAATGTAAGTGAAGTGATAGGAAGGTTGGTTATTTAGTTAATAATGCAGGACTAATGATTAAACCACTTGTAAAATGTTTAATTTTCTGCAGTGTTATAAGCACTTGGGGAAATTAAAAAGACGGATCATCAAACATGCTTACGTCTTAATTACTTTGTGTTGCTCTGAGCTTTTCTTCAATGCGAGTAATATGTCACCGTGTTTAATATTAGTGTGAAAACTGCTGAAGTGTCTGCAAGAGGTTTCTTAAGATGGTCCTGAGCTACGCCAGCTCTGAATTTATGCTGTGAATAAATGAAAAACAGGGCGCATAAGAGGTCTGTGGTGTGAGGTTGTTTTTTAAATAAACCCTCACTCAAAATTTGTGGTGGCACACAGCACTTTGGAGCCGTGTTAGGGATTACATCTGTCAGGCTGCAATAGTCTCGACACTCTCGCTCAGCGCAGTCCTTACTTCTTGCTGTTCCTGCCAAGAAATGATGGCGCTTGAATACACATCAGCTCATTCACTGCGGTCGAATGAAAAAGTGATCAAAGTTGGAAATTCTGTAAAAGTGAGCAGTTCTGACAAAATAAAGTGGACCACTGCCAGCTGTGTGTCCCTGCCACTGAATGCAACACGTTTCCTACAAATACAGTTTCTAGGATATTAGAGAAAATGCTCTCTGGTAGAAACACATCTTATCCTTCCAGGTATCGTCAATACTAGGAAGCACTCAGAGCACAAACCTCCACCAAGACATAATCCAGCTGTACTGGTGGCAAAGACTGAACATTGTTGCTCTCTTGTTGGGAAATAGAAACACTACCTTATTCAAACAACAGCCCATAGAGTTCGGGGTCGTGACGTCACATCGTAAAGCATTTTGGAATTCATGGTCCACTCATCAGTGGCCACATTCGTTCCTATAGATTTCTACACTTTCCGGTCATATCATTATATTTTATTTTATTGGATGCAGTTGTTGCGTGGTGGGATGTGACAGTAAGTCTCATCACTGATCTGGGAGAAGTTAATCAGTTAATCATGCTCTCATCCCACTGTTCTGGTCGGGGCTAAAACACCTGTCCATCCCTCTGTTTTGATTGTGTAACAGCCATACGAGCAATCGCGATGTTGTCATGTCCAGGGCTGCGGTAGGCAATATTAATCTATTATATAAATATGGAAAAATATGGAAAAACAATGTTCCCAAACTGTAACAGATTTGTTATTTTCAGAAACAGCACTACAGGAGTGGATGTGTCAGTTGGTTGCCGACCATTCACTAGAATCGCAAAGAAAACAACAGCAATCGCTCACATCTAGGCGTCTATTCCACCTATTTAAATAATGCCCCACTTGTTATATTGGTGTCCTGTGAAATGTGCTATAATATTAATACTATGTGTGTCAAATATACATTTTGGCTCCTGTTGCTATTCAGCTGTTTACCATTGCAGACCATAAACATCACAGACACATCCCATAATCCACAGCAGCATGACGTATGTTCCCGGACTCTATTATAACAGGTAGGGACTGTTTGGGATTTTGCCCAAAGTGTAATCATTTGGGTTTTTTGGGGGAAATACCCCATCTCCTCAAACTACAAAGTTGTATTTTCTGTCTGTTTGTTTTTTGTGATAAGCTTTGAGAAGCCACATGTCCAAAAAAAATCCATGGTTAGATCATTTTGACTGTTTAAGACAATATGTACATATTGAAGACTTGGACTATTTGAACAAAGAGCAGCAAACACTTTAAAAGGTTCAAATGCAACTATGAACAGTGTTAGACTTTAGATCAACTCTAAACCATTAGATTTGATTAGGATCATTTTTCTTTTCCAACCAGCGAGGTCTTAAGACTGCGACAGCATTTGTGTTTTCATCCAAATCCACCAGTTTGCTCACAAAATATCTTCCTTTAACCAAAACAAACACAGTGACCTCTGCAAGCCCTGGATCCTGCTGCGAGCCCCCGCTCAGCCTTTCAACTGTCTCCGTGCAGGAGAAGGATGCAGAGGGGAATCAGATGTCCTCTCACTTTGTAAAAAGCAGTCCACATGATAGTTTTTCTCAGATGTTTTCTCACAGAACTTCCATCTAAAACATGTGGAGTCCAATTTTGAGCCTATTTAGATTGAGTAATCTGCGAGGGATCTTGTAGATGTCCAATGAGGCCTGCATATCATCTGTGATTTAGGTCTAACTTCTAACTAAGAGCAGATCCACAGGAGAGAGTCCTGCAAATTCTCTGAGGCTGTTTTCTGGCTGTCATGGTATCTCTCTTTACTCAACTGTCAAATATTGTGTTACTGTAACATTATCGTTGTCTCTCTCTGTCAATAACCTACTTGTTTACCCTGCTTCACCCCCAATCGATACTGTCTTTATCCCACACTGGGGCGTGTTGTGCACAGAACTGCTTTTTTTTTTTTTTTTAAGTCGCCTGCTTTCGTGTAAATACTTCACCATCACAGCCAAATTTTTACATCTGCAGCAACTGAAGCATCTGAAACAGCCTCAACAAAAACAGAAAACTGTGTTTTTCTGATTACAATCTCTCATTCCCTCCAGACCTCTCGTGATGTCAAACAGAAGTTACAAACCCCACAGTTCAGCACTCAGAAGGTAATTTTGTTATTGCTGCATTAATAGTAAGAGAATAACAACACACACGTTTTTCTTTTTGTTTTGTATAATTTAGGACACATGAAACCCGTGAAACCAATTTAAAAACAAGAAACAAAGGCAAAAACTGAATAAATTAATTTTAGGATTCAAATAAATCACTAACAATAACTATGAGGATGTATATATCACAAATGTTTACTTTGAGTTTTGGGCTTATTACCACAAAATTCAATTAAATTTGTCATTGCAGTAGTTTTCCAATAATATCCATATCTGTTCATACACAGGCCCAGAAACCCTTTGATAGTTGAACAGTTGGTCTAACCTAAATATAAGGCCTGAGATTTGATACCCAGATCCTGCTCTGCCTGTGTGATGGGACACAGTCAGTCCAACAACACAGGCTCATTCATACAGAGAAGCAGAAAACTCCACACTGCAGCCAAACAAAAACATATTCAATAACTCCACAGCAACAGAGAGAGAGAGGGTGGAAGCCACAAATCACACAAGTCATGTTTTCCTCTGTCTTTTTATATCTTCCTTCCCTCCGGGCAGCCATGTTGCTCTCCTTTATGTTTTAGCCCCCAAAATGAAAGGGGACAGCTTCTTCATAACAATTCCCACTCAAAATCATCAATGGACGCGCTGCTGCTCGCTAGCTGAAGATATAATTTTCCTTTCCCTTTCCCCTTTCATATAGGGGAGAGGTATTTCTCATCCAAATGAAAGTTGAGCCCCTGGGCAGGCACGCAAAGAGCCTGTTCCAGGTGCATCAGGAAATAGTGCTGGGTTTGAATGGGGTCAGGGGTGAGGAGTTCAACTCTTTCAATAAATCATTGCAATCTGTTGTGACAAGCATTCACTGCTATGACTGAGAGAGAAGTGTGGGGCTATATGAAATATGTCTTTCAAGTACAGAGACTGAGACCTTTGACCAGATGAGTGCAACAAAGTGTATATATTGAGGTGCTCTTCACTCAGCATTTTAACAGGCAGCAAGCTATCTGCAGTGGCTGACAGCTTTCTCTTCCTTTAATCCTCCTTTAAGAAGAAACAGGGATGTACTGATGACACAGGCCTGTCCTTCACAATAATCTGGATTGGATTTAGCATCATAAAACACACTGTAAATGATAATATATTCAATCAAGGTGTATTTGCTGCTTCCATAGAGGCAGATAATTTAAAAAATGTATATTTTCAAGCAGGTTTTATCTCATTAGGAAACAGTTAAATACCTGAATAGTTATTTCATGCACAATGTGTGAAGAAAACCAGATTAAAAAAACAGTAAAATAATTTATATCCCAATAAAAAAAATAAAAAAAATCCTACACACTGTACCAATAAAAACTAAAAAACTAAAAAGGTCTAGTATAAAGGTGTCATTCAAACTTAAATCCGGGACTTAATCCAGGTTTGGCAGACGGTTCGCCGCTGGCTGCCCGCTTCCCCCTACCCAGTGTGTGGTAGGTCTGGTCTGGATTTTAATGGTGCTGGATGACATGTGTGTACTCGTGTCAGCGACTACCCCAAACAGTTGTAAACTGGCTGTTTATGAGGGTGAGGTGCTGTGAAAAAGCACCACATTTTTTGACTTTCACACCATCTGGGGAAGGAGGGGAAAAAAAAAAAAAGTGAGAGGGCAGCGACTGCAGTGATGTAGTGCTCAGTGTGAAGGGATTTGGGCCAGGTATGTGGAAGGGTTAGGTTGGAGATGGAGAGCAGAGTCTGAACAGGAATGTCCAGTCAATCAGCAACAACTGAGCCACGCATTTTACACACATAGAGGTAGTTAAAGCTGATACCCAGGGGTGTGACATGTATAAATATGCTTGACTGTTTGTTCAATGTGGCTTAAATGATCATGTACTGTATTTTCTGCATGATCTGCATTAAAGCTGTATGATATTTACACTGAGGGAAATACTCAAGCCCACTTTAGACACTTCCCAAAACTTTTAGACTTTAACCAGATTTCAAAATAAAGGTTTTTGGGTTTGAGCAAAGTTTTTAGTGATGGTATATATATTTAATGGTGGTAATTTACACTTTTTATAAGTGATCCATGCTTAATTATTAATCATAATGTTTAATCACAATTGTTGTCTTAAATGTAGCCCATTTGGTGCTCATAGAAGAACAAAAGTGATGCAACATGTTATGCCTGTAATGCCTGCGTGACTGACTGCTTGTACAAAATGACTGCACTGGTTTCGCCTAATGAATTTAGATACAGGGGGTAAGTTGTGTCAGAACATCGTGGTTTTGAGGGTCATTTCGTACAAGAAGTCACCCCCAAGGGTATAAGAGCAAACCTTTTTCCATTACGTGTCTTTTGGCACATTTTATGGACGCATTAATCTGACAGTGATTACACAATATAACTAAAAGCTCATTTTTACTGTGGTTCCTGATCAGAGGCTGCCAGAGATGCACAGTATGATGCAACATGATGTGGGTTTTGTTTTGTTTCTACATTGTTATTTTTAAATCAAACGCTAAAGGTGACTCTGCACCAAAGAGACTGTGTTTTTTCTCTAAGTCATGTCTTTACTATTATAAAGATGACTACGTCAGCACACTGCGCTGATTCTCGAACTACAGCGGATTTAGTCCACGGCAGTAAGTGACTATTTCCCGGCTCCAGCACCGCGAGCTAGCCACACACTGACATGTCAAGGTGCTGCGTGTGAGTTATGAGCTCATGTCAAGCTCTGTCATAAGCCGCAGCTCATGGGCCAAGACATCCATTTATTGCAGCCTACCCACCGCACTAAACAGCTCACTAACCGAGGGGTATTCACTTTAGCGAGGCCCTACCAAGCTAAATAGCAAAAGATCCAAAGGCGAACCTTAATTGTCTGTGAAAAGAGTCAAACATTTCAAAGTACAGTAACCGTTAGAGCCTGTCAACCACACTGGCAATTACACTGCCGCAAATATTTAAATTTGTGGTTTTGGAGCGGAGTTTGAGGAGAATCATGGTGCGCTAAGCAGCTTCGGGCTGAGACCGAAACATGGATGCATTCAAGTTCAGCCTGGAAAAAATAAAAAAGTAAAAATTTAAGAGCCGGCAGAAATGGAGCCCTCAGCCTTCAGCGATATGTAAACACATCATTTTATTAAAGTCAAGAGTGCCAGGGTATGGCAGAGATTATAAAGGGAACAAGGGTTCAGATTGTATACATGGATTGGGTTACTGTACCTATGGAGCGCAGCAATAACCGCTTCCATATGCCTGTCTGAACATATGGCGCTTTTTCAACATCATCATTTACGTTGAGTGATGGGTGTGGTATTTCAGACAAACAGATGGGGGGGAAAAGACAAATTTCTAGGAGGTATTTACTTACAGTACTGTAAAGTATATCGAGGCATGACAATACCCTAATACTCCGAGCTGGGAAGGACAGGACAGCAGTTCAGTTACACACAGGAAGACCGGAAATACCTTGATACTGCTCCATCGAAGTGTCTCCTCTAAATTCACTGCAGACCTGCTGCGATTTAAATGCTTCCTGACAGAGTGTAAGAATTGGCTGAATTTTATCTGTCAAAAACGTGACTCCAGCCAGGAAGTACGGTTATGTTGCTCCAAAAAAAAAAAAAAAAAAAAAGCAGATCACGGGAACTTTGCCAAATTCCAAAACTACAGTCAAAACTTTTTTTGTTGACAACTTTTTGGATCTGGATGTCAGCAAATGTTGAGGTAATGTTTCTTTTAGCCTAATAATCCTGTTTTTTTTTCATTTAGCACAAAGAGGATCTGTTTAGCATGACATGATAAGGAACTGGGCTGCAGATGTAAGCAATGTGCAATTTGTTTTTTTATAAATTATCTCACTGTTGTAATTTCCTCTACACTCACAATCTACTGGGTGGTCATTGGGGTGTGGGACATAAATATAACATTGTTGTAAGAAACTTTTATTATTCAACAGTCTTTTGGTTTAATCTTTGAACATCTACCAAACTACTGAAGAGATCCCAGTGATTATTTTAGAGATGAGGTATCACCCAAGGAACATATGATTACATTTTGGTCAAGATCAGAGGATGTAAAAAGTAGGTCAAAAACATGGATTATGCCGTAGTGAAGGTTTGTGTGGTTGTTGTTTTCTAGATTATATCTACAACCTCCCTGCTCTGTGTGGCGAAGCTAAAACACAGTCAAGACAAGCTTCTGTGTCAGTGTGTGTGTGTTCCTCCTGGGCTGAAGTACTGACCAGTGACCACCACTGTTTGTTTGACTGTTGCCTTCTTGACCACAACTCTGACCAGACCACTGGAAAAATAAAGTTTTTTCAAACAGAAAAACCTTGGATGCAAGTCGTTCACAGTCCACATTCAACTGAGTCAAAAAGAAATCAAACTGGTGCAAAAGTAGTTCACACTTATGACAAGTCGTTATAAGATTAGGTGCATGATTTCAGTGTTATTGTTCCACTACAAATTACAGAGGTCTGACGGGATGATCTGTTCATGTCTTCTGTTGTTTCCGTTTAAGTCGTATGCTACTGACTCATTCTCCTTTAAATGATCAGTCATTGATCAATCAGCCAAAGCATAATCAGTACATGCCTAATGTCTACATGATTTCCTAAGAGTCCATTGTTTATTTTAGGATCACATAATATTCAGTTCCTGTTTAGTATCATGTTTTTCATTCAAATCAATCAAACTTTCAACTGCTTAATCTATGTTTATGTTCCATATTTTTTAATCAGCATGTGTACCTATAAAAAATACATTTCATATTGTGTAATGTGTTAATCCTCCTCCAGTTTTTTGCTCTGGCATCAAGGTGTGAATTAATCTTGACAAATGTTGCATGGTTTCAGGGAAATCTGTCTTTCTTGGCATCAGATTATGCGTGTGTATATGTGAGTGTTTGCTGTAAGCACATGAAAAATGACTTAGGGTTAGAAAACGTTTGCTCTGGTTTGGCAGTGTGCAACCGTTGCCCATTAATGGTTTCTCCATAAACAATTTCCAATCCACCCTCCCCCCAGAAAAATCACTAAGTATTTTTTTTCTCCACCTCTGGCACAGATAACAATAAAAACAGCACATTTGTCAATTTATCTTGGCTTATGTTTCTTTTTTTTTTTACTACTACATGATCTCACTGTTGCATCTTAATTGTGATGTTTGGCTAATTTAAGTAACAATTTGCATGTATGTCATTAAGAAATCTGTTCGCAGTGTAACCTGCATTTTGCCAGCAGGGTTAGGCTCCAGCCTCCTGGCGAAGGGGTTGGATAGATGATGGATGGATGACTTTAAAAAGTAATTTGATTACAGATTTACAAGCATTTAGGTTAACTGCAACAGAAAATAACTTGAAAAACATTCTTCACTTCAAATACAGTAAATTAATGGTTATCACCGTGTGTGTATTTTACGTTTTGAGGCATAGAAGTTTACAACATTTCATTGATTCTGGCAAACAAACATAAATAAGGTTTCCATAAACGGCAGGATACCCAAACACTTTTAGGCTTAAATCTTGTTATTATCTCCAGTTTCCTTTGGCAAAGCTCAGTCGGTGTCCAACCAGGCAATCTGACAGGGGAGTAAATTATCATGAACAAACTGTTTTGTTAACTTGTTTTGGCAATAAAGCTTACTGAAAGCAAAAATGAAAACCCTCAACAATTTCCCACATAGGTCAGTCAGGAATCTGCAGGCCAACCCCTGCCGGCTAATGGGATCATTACTCGGGAAGAGAAATATGCAAAATATGTCATCGCAAAAAAAATAAAAAAATCCACGCCTTCAATTCTTCTGAATCTGACTTAGACTGAAGTCAAGTCTGGATGATTTGCAGGTAGATTATCTGAAGCTGAAGTTTACTGCAACACACCACACTGACAGATCAATAACTTATTAGTTTGAATATAGACCAACACCAAATGTACAGCAGACAATAACTGAACCTTTCATCTGTTGTGATGTCCTGATGTAGTGATTCAGTGAGACATGAGATGGTCACTGATAAGACTGATCTCACAGCTGATGGTAACAGGGAAGTTGAGTACGCTGACATAATGGGCTCCATTGTAGTGTGTGTGTGTGTGTGTGTGTGTGTGTGTGTGTGTGTGTGTGTGTGTGTAGGTTCCCAAGCCGTTCACTGT
>OOFC01050877.1:42272-52616 GCA_900323345.1 Pseudochromis fuscus | reverse complement strand
CATGCATCATGAAAACAAGTAGTTACAACAACTACATGTGATGAGGAGACAGTGTATCTAACACTGAGAGATGGACAGCTTGTCTGTGTGTGTGTGTGTGTATGTGTGTGTGTGTGTGTCCTCTGACCCCTCCAGGGATAATTAAGGACACATTTTACCCAGGTCAGTTTTGGGTATGGCTTCTGGCTGGAGTGTGTGTGTGTGTGTGTGTGTGTGTATGTGTGTGTGTGCACCCTAATGTGCCCCATCTCATTCCTTCTACACATCGACCTAACCTGCCCTCCGTATGTCTAAGACTAGTGCTTCTGGGCTGATTGGCCATATCACTTTCACTCAACAGCTCTCACACACACACACACTCACACACATGTGCATAAATACACACACGCATAAATACACACACAGGCACACACCTTTGGAGACCAAGCCCTTGTAAAGGCACCTCCTTAGGGAAACGCCGTGAAATGTACTCCTTGTTAGGGTTTGAGTGTGTGTGTTAGTGTGTGTGAGTGTGTGCATGTGCATATGTCTGCTTTTCTTCAGCTGTTTCCTGCCAGCTCAGAGACCAGCAGACTGCGGAGGTCTCTCTCTCTCGCTCTCTGCTCACAGCTTCACTGCAGCTCTACTTCCAAACAACTGATGAGGACTTTGGACGACGGTGTCATTATGAGAATATTTTGACATGAGAATTAAGATCTGTACATATCCCATAACAAAGTTAGAAGTTGGTGAAAGAGTTTTTTTTTTCAAAAGTGTTATCTAACAAACCAAGCTTTGTGCCAATTTTGGTGGTTTCAAAAAATCAAGTTAAAAGTTTTTTTCTTTTTTTAATTAAATGATAATGTTGACACAATTACTTTTTATCATTTGATGACTGAGGCTAATATGATCCATTTGATGGTGACTGTCATTGTTCTTTATAATTACTGTATAATGTGAGGAGGAGGAGGAGGAGGAGGAGGGAAATTTGTTTTTGGTAATTACATTGAAAAGTGGTCCATTTCAACAAATCATTTATTTGTTATATAATCAATAAATCCGACCTTATGTAAAAATAAGAATGATACATTAAGACTAAAATCTGTATTTACTTTGATGGTCAAAAAGAGTTTGTTTTGATTTTAGTTTGAGACTTTAGTCAGATACTTTGATGCTTTGCTGTGTGTCATGGTTTCTTGGGTAAATAAAACTAAACAAGACAGTGACATTTTATAGATAAACAGATTAAATGATGAAAAAATATATTATGTTCCTTAAGAAAAATGCTTCAATGAATATCTATTCTCTGGCGTAGATATCTTGGTAGAAACAGGAAAATAAAGTTTGTAAGGATTTCTGGTGACATCTGTTGCTGCAGGATTTATTAGAGCATTTGCAGCATAACATAACGGAAGTATATAAATCATAAAACTGAACTGTTGTCTTTAATGGCTGTAACCAATGCTTTGAGTGAACAGCTGACCAAACTACACCAACAGTACAACTGCTGTCTGTCTTAGTTACACATTTTTTAACTGAGAGGAATAAATTTAATACACAGCAACTACACACACACACACCACATCCAAGAGGTGGTGTGGACTCTTGTCTCCTGTTATCTGTCCCTCTTCATCCTCCCTGTTTTAACAAGTCTCTTATCAGTCAGGTGATACTTACGAGGACTGCTGCAGAGTTAACAGAGGAATTCAAAGCATCACACTGACATTACTAAATCACTCCAACAGGCCAAAGGTCTGGTTATGGTCAGTCTTACATTGATTAAAGTTTGTTTTATTGAGCATCTCCTTTAGACCCAAATATTTGGACCTCAATCTGCTGTTGATCAGCAGACCACAGCATCAATACGTTTTCCTGAATTCAGTGCAAGCACAACAAAAGTATGTAGTTCGAGAAGTGTCCTGAGGAAACTGTGGAGTCGTACAAGATATAAAATCTGATTTGTCAGAAGTAATCTAAAGAGGATTTTTGTCTTTGTTTGATTTGTTTGATCTATGTATGTAAGTTTTAGGTAAATCAATACGTGTTTTTGTGTGTCTCCATTTAAAAGGTCCTGCATTGCCTTTCACTTCCAGAGAAGAAGAAAGTTAACTGGAATCTGATCAATAAGGGTTTGTGTCTTCTCTTTCCTAAGTTCTCTTTGTTTTCGGATTCTCTTCACGAGTTTGTTAAGCGGCTCAGACTGAGCAGCGCCTGGTATCTCCTTTGCAGAAGTACTCTTCTAACAAAGTCAGGAATTTAAGTCATTTTGTTCTGAAAGGTAATCTCATGGAGAGCTCTGATGAAGGAACAGTTGAGCAGTGACTGGTACAGACCAAGACGTTTTATCCTGAAACGATTTTCACTTTGGCTGCTTCAGTCACAGAAACAGGGTGAAATGTCAGGGACGTAAAGCAGGCAGGGCGTGATTGCTCATGACAGGCTGCTAACTCTTAAAACCAATAATATCCAACCAGAAGCATTGCATGTTACCAAGTGAACAGGATTTTAAACTTCGAGCACCAACCTGCTCCAAAGGCAAAGAAGAAGCTCTTGTCAGGGTGCTCCTCCAGCAGCGCCTTGACCCTCTTCCCCATCCTCTCGTTTCGCTTGTAGATCAGCTCTTGTCGGAAGTAGCTGTCTATTTCCTGGGCGGTCACCTGCTCATTGGGTGGCAGCGTCACGTTGTTGAAGTTTGGGACCTGGAGATGCAGAGGAAGTGGTTCATTCAGACCGTGAAGCTGAGTCGTTTTCAATTCAGATTGTAAGAAAGAAAAAGGTGAATCCTAAAAAATAAAGACATAGGAACGACATAGATGGGACTGACAAAGGATTGTTTGGGTTTTTTAAGAGGTGAGTGTGCTGGAGGAAGAAGAGAAGAGCTAACTTGGCAATAGTCTAGATACTAGGAGGAGGGGGTGAAAGAGTTGTAGAGATGTGGGGCGGAGGGAGCGAGATTGGTCCGTAGGTTAGGGGTGAAGTAAAAGGTCAAGGGTCGTGTCAGGGGAGCAAACATGAAGTCAAGAGGTCAGAATGACTCTTAGCTTATTAAGTAGAGTGAAAGTAGCTACGTAAATAAGACAAGATCCGACAAGACAAGATAAGATAGGATGAGATAAGACTCAGAGGGACTGACTTGTGAGGTGTCATGATTAAAGATGATGGAGTTGAGATCTCCACAGTTGTAGTGTCGGATGAGGTCTTCAGTGGTGTATGGGACCTGTAGGCTTCCTGCCCTCAAAGACTCCTGCTGCAGTAGCGTCTGGTTCAGGGCAAAGATCACCTAGGATGAGATGACGACAACAAGTTATTGATGAACTTATTTTTTACTTTGGATTAGGACCTGAATGTCTCTGAGCCCTAAAACAAATACTTAGCAAGAGGAAGCAATGATCACGTAGTCACCCACAAATTTGGTCATGATTATGCATTTAGATCCATATCCGTTACACCTTCTGGAGCGACAAACACACAGATGTGACTTAAACCCCCAAAAGGTAGTTAAGTGAGTTTTAGATTTACTGAATTAACTATTATAGCAAAGGGAGGCCATCCCAGTTCTTCCTGCCAAAACCCTCTCGGCGCTGCTGCAGAGATTCAGCTCTTGTGTGAGCGTGAAATCGGCCAGTGTTTGGTGAGAGAGCCCTGGTGAGCCGGCCGCCTATGATCAGCACGCAAATACACAAACACACACTCACACGCCGACTCTGAAGGTCGTATGGTTTGTACCCAATGAGACTGAGACAGATGCATGTACAGAAAGCACTGCCGCCAACCTCAGAGCATAGTCTGTCTCTGATCTCTCCAACACACACACACACACACACACACATACACCTTTCACCCTGCAAGCCATTGATGGTAATTCCTGTGAAAGAAGAAAGTTTGTATGGTTTATTTGTTTCTCAAAGGGAACAATCAGTCAAAGTGAAGATGTGTTTTGTCAGCTGTGGAACTGTGTAAATGTGTCTATAGTATGTCTGCATGTTTTTGTTGTATGTATTCATCAGTGTGTGTGTGTGTGTGTGTGTGTGTCTCAGATCTTGTGTCAAATGAATTCTGTATTGATATGCATACCCGTACGCCAACCAGGCCAACCCAAGCGGCTGTTTTTTGGGGTTTTTTTTCATGTTCTGTTTTCTAAGGTGCTCTGATGACACTTTTCCCTCTCGGCTGTCCCATTGTGGGAGCCTCGGTGTAGCAGAAGAGAGGAGGAGAGGAGGGCAGCGCGGAGCAGATGCCTTCTTGTCAGGGGACAAAGAACCCCTCCGTCACCCTCTCTTCTCCTCTCCTCTGCGCTCCCTCCAGCTTTCATCGGCCGCGCATCAAAGTGGCGCTCTGCATATGAAAAGGGCCCCGTCTTTATGCCACACAAATTAGCCTATCGCCGCCCCTCCCCGACTCATTTCACAAAAACACCCTCACATCTGTGCCACGTCCGTGAAGGAAGGCCCTCATCTGCAGGGTCTCCCCTTTTTCTCAGCTCTCTCTTCTCCTCTTTCTCCGCTCGCCATGCCTTTCAGCCCCTTAAATTATGGTAGTGAAGGGAGGAGGAGGAGGAGGAGGAGGAGGAGGAGGGGGGCAAGGGGGGAGGATCAGTCATATATAGGCAGATGAAAAGAAAAGAGCGAAAGGAAAGAGATAGACAGGATGAAAACACTAACAAGAAATGAGGAAGAATACAGAAAAAAAAAGAAGCAGAGACTGAAAGAAAGAAAACCTGAACAAATTATTTCTTTCTCTCCGCTGTGATCCTCCTCTCCTGTTAGTGCACCGTGGGTCAGTGGGTGCATTTTCCCACTCGGCTCCTTTCATCAGGTCCCCCTGTTTCTTCTTCTTCTCCTCTACTGCTGTCCCCAAAAACCCGCCCCCTCCCGCACACACACACACACACACAGACACACCCCTTGCTGATATCAAAGCAAGCGGAGCCAATGAAAGTCAATAATTGTCCTTTGTCATGGAAATGTCCCCTCTTGTTGAGATGGAGTGGGGTGGGTGTGCGCATCTAGAGCAAACATCATCACAGTCAGATTCCCACATGTGGAGATCTGAAGTGTTCAGCAGCTTGGTGGAAAAAACTGCTCTGGTGCGCATTAGCTTAATGTAGGATTTGTGGGGAAAAAAATAACTTTGTAGGGTATCAATAAGAAGATGTGGCATTAATATAATAAAATATTACTTTCTCACAATTATTAAAACACATAATCTGGTTCAGAGCTGCAATTACAAAGAAACATGGCAGAAATTTTGCTTAACATTAAAGTGTCACCAATGGAGAACGATCTTCACTCATCAAATACTATATCAATACATTTTTTAATTCTAAAGTTACTTCCTTATCAGTTACGATAATCAAGTACCTAATAGGCTTCAACCAGATACACATTGGGGCCATTTCTGGTTGTCTAATAGACTACCTTGGATGCTCATTTAGACCTGCCCCCTAGCTACTCCCCAGCCCCGCCCTCTTGTGACCAAATATGGTCACTTCTGGGTCAAAAAATAAATAAAAACATTCAAATGCTGTATTTGGCATCATTGGAAGTTTTATCCACAACATACACATGCGACAAAAGATCGATAGTATGTGATTTGATCCTGCTTTAACAGATCTGTTACCATGGCAACAAATCCAATGCCTCACCTGTCAGCCTGTTACCACCACTATCAACACAGGGAAAATTTGGAAATAGGTTTAATGGCTCAGTGAGGGTAAGAGTGGAGTTAAAAAAAAAAAAAAACCTCTCAAACTGCAGAGCAGGATGATGACACCGCAGCCAGCAGCATTTAAAAGCTGTTCAACATACGTCTGCTTTCGTGCTACTTTATCTTCACTATATTTCAACCTCAACTCTGGCATCATAATGACCACAATCATAACAAGCAAAGATAAGATAACTTGAGGCATTTAATCTTAGCAACAATGTCAGCAACACATTGTGTATGTATATAAATGTATAGTCTGTGTAAACTGTGTGCGAGGCCCTGTCACAATATGAATCTGGTGTAATGTGAACAGCATGTAAACACACAGATATACTCCTTGTATGGTAAAGCCTCAGGCTAATTGAAGTTATTCTGATTGTAAATGCTGGCACTGGATTTAGAGAGTGTTTCAGTAACTTATTTTCCAATTCAGCTTTAATAAGACACTAAAGAGGAGCATGTGTGCACCTGCATGCAACTATCTTTGTCGGGATATGTGTGTGTTTGTGTGTGTGCGTGTGTTTTCCGTGTTTTCTGACTGATTGTGTGTGTGTGTGTGTGTGTGTGAGTGAGCAGAAGAGCACGAATTGTAACAAGTGTATCAAAAGTAGTCCATCCACGCTGTTGACAAACCATGCGTTCAGACACACACGCACGCACACACACACACACACACACACACACACACACACACACATTAAGTTGCAGCCAATTCAATGAGTCTTGGCCTTGTCCCAAGTACAAATGAAGACTTCCAAACGCGACTCTGTTTCCTCCAGGATCTCTGATGTTATCACAGAAACACAACTCTCCCTCTCTCTGTCATACGCGCACACACACACACACACACACACACACACACACACAGAGGGATATGAGAGACAAGAGTATGATTTCCAACAGAAATCGGTAAGATAAGAGAGCTGAGAAAGCAGCAAAGAAAAAAAAAAGAGATAGAAAGAGAGAAAAAGACTCTGTGCTGATGTTATCAATGAAACCTCAGAGGAGGAGAGCGCAGACAGAGACGAAGGCAGACAGAAATAGGCAGAGATAGGGATTTGGAGTTACTTATGAGTGATGTTATCAGTGAAATGTTAGTCGGAGCAGTCAGCCCTAAAACAAGACCCATCAAGGAGCACAGCAGCGGTGCCAGGATTTTACAGAGCGGTGCGTCTGTGAGGCCTCCTGCAGACCTCAGACAGTCTGACATTTACACACCAACACCTGGTAATTTGATTGCATTGTTTTCGTCAAACTGCAGGAAGTAACTCATCCTTTGTTTTATCCTCCAGACACGACAAGTTGTCATATTAGTAGCAGACAGAAAACTGATTGGGATTTTGAAAGACAGATTTTCCTGAAACAAACAACACACTCTTTTTTGGGTCTTCCTTTATAAGGCAACTGACATGAGGATGTGGTGAGACCATCTATGGTCCAGTCCAGGGGTGGCAGCTCATCATCCAGCTCTGCAGAAGCCTGATAACGATCCTGATCATTTGAATCCGGTGTGTTGGATGAGGGACACATCTAAAACATGCAGGATAGGGGCCCTCGAGGACCACTGGTCTAGTCCAATAAAGGCTAAATAATCCATTTCCATAGCTTTGAGGTGTCAGTGTTTTAAACCTTAGGTAATAGATGTGTAAATATTGTAGTAAAAAGCAGCCAGTATTGTAGCTACATCACTGGTTTGACATCGGATACTGTTTCAATGCAAAAGGTTCAAACTTTTTCTCAGAGGCACTTCTGAATATTTTAAACTCATCATACATTTTTCTTCCATGATACAGTTTTAACATCACTGCAGCAGAGGAACACTCACTTGTACCTCCTCCAATAAGGTTTTGTTTTTGCACACCTTGATTTGTTTATTTGCCTGTTTGCAACATTACAGAAGAACCACTGTACAAGGTTTATTTTTTATTTAGATGAAGACTATCACCCAAGGAACAACTGAAATAACTGAAATTTTGGGTAAGATCCAATGATATAATCCCACCCCAAAAATAAATATATCCTAAAAAAAAAAAAAAATCCCCATTAGTTGTGAATGTTGGGTTTTTTTACTGGAAAATCCCAAACCATCACTTTCTGTCATAAGTCAATGTTTTAATGTAACATTGTAGCTGTTTCACCACAGGAGGGCAACAGTGTTCAGTCTGTAGCATCACTACAGCTGGATTATGGCTTGGCGTAGCTTTGAGGGCTTTCTATTTATTTACTTAATGTTTGTTTTTTAATAAGTTTTATTTTTTATAGCAATTACATCAACAGTTTTCAGTCTTCATACATCCAATCCTGTTACAGATGGTAAAAAATGGCTATGGACACAGTAGCTAATGGCTGTTGCAGCTGCAAAAAACGGGCCCTGTTTTAGTCAGCAGGCATTCACACACACTACCCAAACACACACCCAAAGACACACACACACACTGCACAGACATAAATCTTTCAGCACTGCACAAGCTTTCACTTTCCAGCAGCAAGCCTACCATTTAAACACAGATACGCACACCTGTCACTTTGAGTTATCTGTATTGTTTCTGCACTCCATCCGTCTACTCTTCTTCGCCAACCTCCTCTTCCTCCCCCGTCTCCCCTTTTTCCTCTCCTCCATTCCCTTCTTCCAACTCCCCCCTGAGCACTTTTTCTCTTCCCTTCCTCTCCCCTTGCCTACACCTCCACTCTCACTCACTGATCCATCCTCCCATCATCTTCCTCTCCTCTTTGATCCTGTATATTCCCTCCCTCCCTCTCCATCCATCCATCTCTCCCTCCCTTTCTCCCTCTCTCCTTTGATCCTATACATCCCCTCTATCAGCCAGGTCTTTTAAGATTTGACCCCTGCATTCCTCGGGTCACTAATGACCTCCTCGCTGCGTGTGTGTGTGTGTGTGTGTGTGTGTTTTCGTGCATGTAAGTGTGTATACACCTGTACGAGATTAGGTCCTTTCTTTGTATGTACATGTATGTTCATGTATATGTGAGCATGTGTGTGTGTGTGTGTGTGTGTGTTTAAATGCTTCATTATCATGGATTACTGCAGCCTCCGCAGAGCTCAAAGCCGACCTTTGAAGATGGGTTTATTAATTTTCCAATGCGATACAAAAGAAAAGGAAATATGGGGCCGAGATTTCCTTCACAGGAGAGAAAGAGGAGAAAGTAAGAAAGAGAAAAAGCAGCCAGGCCACACAGGGAACTCCCCAGGCTTTGAATATAATCACCAAACATTGTTTTTCCCCCTCTTTTTGAAAAGGAAAATCCATCCTTAAATATAATTGATATATCCTATTCCTTTTGATGTTGGACAGTTCAATCAATGGATGTTGACATGAACAACTCTCTCCTGCAGCCAGACAGCTGAGGTCTGTGTGCAAAGTTTCTTCCTCCACAAGATGTGAAGAAAAAATGAGTTTCTGCTGGAAAGGACAGATTTAAGGCATTATTCAATCTGAAATGGACAGTGTGTTTTCAGCTCTACAATGCAGCGCTGCGATTACTGATCAGAAAATATTTGTCTGATCACTCAATAAATTTATAAAACATCAGAAACACCTCTTGAGACCCTGCATCCACATATGTGGACATTACATATTAGATTTTCTACAGTGTATACTTCATGTTTCTTAACAAAAAGCAGTCGCCCTCATTTGTGGACACTATATCTAATCCTATTATCTTTGTTCGTGGACACCCCTGTTCTTTCTTCTAGTGGTAGCAAAAGCACAATACATCAATTCATGTATTATTACTACTACTATTACTACTCTGTGTTCAAAGATGATGCTTAGTTTTTAGACTTAACAGGACCCAATAATCCCAAAAAGCTAGGAGAAATTAAAAATGTATGTCAAACAAAAGCTCGGGTGTCAGGAGGGTTATACCTACTGTGACTTGTTCAAATATGTAGCTTATCAACAGTGCCAAAATAAAATGTATTACAAGTCAAATTTACATGAAAAGCTTGAAGTGTTTGACGATGTTACAAAGGTCATGGAGGGTGATGTAGGGTCACATCTCGAGAAATTAAAGTGAAATCTCACAGTAAGACAAATGTTCATCAGATTTATTATTCATTACGTTTCTTTTTCAGATGGATAATTCATATCAAGCCCCCTGTCTTACAATGAACAGTTGTTCCACATAGATCACACTGACCCACACTGTAAAACCAGTGGCCAGCACACAAACCACATTTCTCTGAAGCCGTGAATACAGCTCTCCTTCTCTTTCTTTCTGTGTTTCTCTCGTTTCATCATTGTCCAAAACCCACCTCCCTCTCTCTCTCTCTCCCTCTCTCTCTCTCTCACTCTCTCTCTCTCTCTCGCCCTGTAAAAACATTCTTGCAGGGTGCATTTACCTTGGTGCCCGGACGCAGCCAAATATTTAGGCTGTCACAGGGAATCAGCCTCAAACCAAATGGCTGGACGTTCGTGTGTGTGTGTGTGTGTGTGTGTGTGTGTGTGTGTGTGCGTATTGGGGATTGTGGTGATTGAAATGTCAACTTCTCAAACCCCCCACTCTATCCTGCTTCGCTACACCCTGAGCAAGCTGTACACGGGTCCCAGCCAACACACTCTTAATAAAAAGCCACATCATTTGCACACATCATGAGGAAATATTAGATGACAAAGACTCATTCATAAGCAGTGATTA
>OOFC01050877.1:9651-42252 GCA_900323345.1 Pseudochromis fuscus | reverse complement strand
TAACGTTGCACTAAAGCGCTGTTATTGTACATTAAACCGATCTATTTAGTGGTTTTCCCCACACAGTAGAAAATTGTTATTCTGACTATAATCGTGTAGACTGTCAGCTGCAGGTACAAATGTTTCCGGGCCGCGCAGTGATGACGCAATGACGCAGTGATTATGCAGACGGAGTGACTGACAGGAGGGTTCACTCCTCATTACGCTGAGGAACCAAGACGAGTCCGTCGAGACCGATGCAGCGAAGTTAACTCATTATCCAGTGTGTTTGGTAAATGAAAAATTACCGAGCCCAGCAAACTTACCGAGCTCATTTTTAATTATCGTGCAATTAATTGATTTATTGATTATCGCGACAGGCCTATGTACACGGGTCCCAGCCAACACACTCTTAATAAAAAGCCACATCATTTGCACACATCATGAGGAAATATTAGATGACAAAGACTCATTCATAAGCAGTGATTAGCCACTTAAGCGAATCCTAACAATACTAATAATGTATTATTTATCAACTACAAATATCAAATACTGGTGGTTGTAGCTTTTTCTTGACATTTTTATACATAAAACAACTGATTATAAGACATTAAGACACCTTCAAATTTCCCCAAATGAATTATGGTAATTAAAAAAGGCTAAACAATAACATTTCTGACTAAATTTAATTTCCTTTTTATTATTAAAGTACATTTTCCAGCACACACATGTGGTTGCACCTGTCATCACACAGTCCAAACACCAGAGAAGTGTGTGTGAGAGTTAGCGACCACAGACATCCACTGTTCACAGGTTGTTTCTGCTTCTGTCTTTTCGTCCGTCACTCCTCCTTTTTCTCCCTTTTTTGACCTCACACACACACACATACACACGCACACACACACCTCTAACATGCAAAACAGGCCCACATGGCAATCTGCGAGCCACTCGGTCCATCAGTCCGCTAAGGAACAACACGAGGATCTCGAAAACACAGCGAGCCACAAGGAAAACAGCCATCAATCTCAACGACTGTCTGTTGACTGAGAGAACACTGTTAATTCAGGACAGCACGAGTCAAGAACAACACTGCCAAGCTGTTTCATGCTGAGATTCAAACCGATACAGCTGCGAGCACTTAGTGTGGACACACACACACACACACACACACACACAGACCTTCTGAGAATTCACATCGTGTGGCTGTGTTAGTGTGTTATCATGCAAATGGGAAGAGAAGAGTAAATTAGATCAAGGTTTTCTTCAGGCTGAGCCACAGAGTTCACCTGAAAACTGCTCTTGATTCTCAGGATATTAGTTAAGCTGAGCATGTGTCTTTAGTGGTGTACATAAGTCTCTGTATCAATATCATCAATATAATGTCAGCCTATATTCTCACTTTACTGATGTGAGGAACTGTAGTTTTTCTCTTTTCATCACTTCCAAAAATACATAAACATATAGATTCCTTCCCTCAATTATGATTCTCAGGCAATAAAACTAAATTAACCATTCATCACTAACACTGTTTTGGCAGGTTGTAAATCTCAGGCGAGACAAAGAGTAAACACACTCACAGTATATACACAAAACTTCTAGCATGAGGTCAGAGTATTGTATGTTATGCATCATTTGATTGGATTACAAGCATATTCAAAACACATAATACTTCAATATCCAAAAGTCAATAATTACAAAGTGCTCTCACTGCTCTTGTATGCTCATTATAATTGACTCTTTTAGTTTATTTTCCTTGAAACACAATTACTTTTTCTTTACATTTTCAACATATTCAAGAAAAAAATTCCTTCTCAAAGCAGTAGGATTGTTTTTAATGCATTTTTTTTTAACAAAATGGTAAAAGTTTCAACCAGTGCTGATTTCAGTTTGAAAGAAATGGTTTTTTTGTGTACACATGAACAAATTATGATCTCTGCATCTAAAAAAATGAATGACATAGACAGCACCAGTGTGTGGCTGCCTTCAAGGTAAAGGTATATTTATGATACAATGTGGAGTTTTTTTCCTTTTTAACTTAAACAACTTAAACATAACTATGACCAAGCTGAGAGCATAACTGGTTTGGATAAAAACTGAAATACATGGTCTGCACAGGACTTAAAAAGGTTCTGAATTTCATAAATTAGGAATTCAATTAAATCTATTTGCATTTTATGAATTGCTTTCCTTCAGATTTAAAATACTATTTTCACTTCATATATAAAGTGTAAGAAACATAACCTTGGGACTTAAAGACGCCAAATCTCCCACTGCACAGGATGATGAGCACAATTTTGTTCAGACAACATGTTCTCGACGCTTGACAACAAAAACAGCAGACAGCAGCGCCAGAAATAAATCTCAAACTTTTGACTCTGCAGAAGTCGGATAGAAAAGACACTGCCAGCATCAAAAACCCACACAGCGCTATTTATGAGTATCTGCAATTCCCTTAAACCACCGGCCCAGACTCAGAACCGACGCACCGCTGGCAAAACCCAACTGAAGACGCCACGCACACCAGCACACCAGCACACAGCCACGCTTGTTCACATTAATAATAAGCACAGAAACACTTTCAGTCAGCTTGCATCAATTCCCCTTGTTCTCAAGAAAAACACGACTCAGAGCTCAACATGCTCAACCTGGACCTTTAACGCCATCAGCGGTACAAACACTACACCTCGCACACACATATACACAGGATGAGTGTATGTCATGGAAAATTGGGCCCAGTATCCAAACCATCTGCGAAATGTGTCTGTTTATTGTTCTGACAGATGGATCAGTAAAGGAGACAAAAGGACAGATAAACAGAGGGTGAGAGCAGAAAGACAAAAATGAAAGCGATAAAGAAGCAGAGGTGAAAAGATGGGAAACCAGAGAAAGCGACGGTTGTTGTTGTGCAGACGTCTGCCACGACCCATAACCTCGCAAACCACAGACTTATAAACAGTCAACAAAGTATGAAAAGCATCCAAACATCCTAAATGTGTTGGGAGTTCAGTTTTCAGAGAAGTGTCCCGTGGCGTTCACTGTGGATGGTACATGCGTAAACACGATCCCATCATGTGAGGTTACGACCAAAATAACGACTGTCAAAGCTGCGCACACAATACGAGATACACTAAAAAAAGACTTTGACCCATTTTAGATTAGGGGAAGAAGTGCTGTGTGGAGAGAAGCAGCCAGTGAAAGACAAACAGAGATACAGGGAAGGACAGTGGTTTGCATCCAAGTTTAGATCACAATTTGGGGTTTAGCTGTAACTGTTTTCTGGACTCAAAACAGGTTTCATATCTGTAATGTGTCTGTAATGTTGCACGCTCAGCAACACTTGCAGTAATAACAGATTATTTGGTTTGTAAAATGTGAAAGTGGTGGAAAAAAAAGAGCATTTTAACTTCCCACAGTCCATTACACATCTACAAAGAGCTTTCATCCAATCAACAGCGCAAAATGCAAACCAGCTCTTTTTCTATCACTTGTCAGTCAAGTCATTGTTTCTGCACTAGATTACACTGAACTTTAAAGGTCTGAAGTCTGCTTTGATCTATAAGGAAAACAATACTGCAATCCCTGGAGACATGCTGCTAACATGGCCAAAAACTTGTTTCCAGAGTGGTGTCCAAAACTATGAAAGTGACACCACGGCTGTAAAAACCTTTGTAAAGGACCCTCCACACAGAGGACAGACAAAAAAAAAGAGTGTGAAATACTGGTTTTTGATTCTCAGCTAATACAGACAAACCACAGACATGGATTTTTTTTTTGAGTGCTTAAAAACACATGTGCACACACTTCTCTGTGGTCTTGTTTGTGTGTTAGCACCTCAGGTTGAACAAATACAAGCAGACACACTGCTGACGATGCATCATTCACCATTAATCCCCTGTATGATCGCTGCTGTGACCTCTCCATGTCTCACATGTCCAAAACAAAAAGACAACAAGATTGTATTAAACAAAAAAAAAATTGGATTAATCTGAATCTGAAGGAACATTTAAGCAGTTGCAGCATTGTGACTGGAAATCAGTAAGTCAGCGGCACATGGTGTGCATGAGTGAGGGATGTGGGTACAAGTGTTGTCAGATGCAATACAAAATCAAAGATAAATTAAGGAAACAAGCAAACCATGTTGAGAGCATGTGAGGGAGAGCAGGGAGAGAGTGAAGCCAGTGTGAAATATTATTATGAAATCTAGGAAGTTACCCAGAAGACACCATTCAACCACCAAGCAAAACCCCAAGAGCACCCCCTCCCCAAGTGTTATCTGTTCCCTCAGTGCTTTGCTGTATTATCCTCCCCTGGTCCTCATTCTCCATGTCCACCTATAACTGAGACCTATAACACACCTCACTTAAATAAACGTGACAAAACATCATTATGAATCTCCTGCTTTTGAAACAGCTGATCCATTTTTACTAAGAGGAGTTCAAGGAAGTCAGAATTACTAATGATCAATACGGGCCGTGAGGTGTTCACCGTTAGACATATGCCCAGGAAAAATGACCTCAAAGTCTCCTGGTCAGTGGTGGACCAAAGCTTGCTAATACCTGTCTTCATGCCCTGTGCAGTAGGTCTACCAAGCACAAAACCAGCAGGTATGTGCCACACACAGTGCCCTCATGACCTGTCTACAGCCATTTCTTATGAAGGTGCCTAAGATGACACCAGTCAACCACCTGCAAAGCATGCAGGGATGCAGAGCAGCAGCAACCACAACCTTAATATGACCTCAGCAATCATCACACCACTGAATCCAGCGCCATCATGTTTGAATCTCTTGTTTGGTTTCTTCCACTCTGCACATGGCTTTAGTCATTAACCTCTCAGGTTATCAGCCTCATCTTGACATTTGTTCCTAATGATGATGTTGTTGGCTAGTTTTTACTCAAGTACCCAATCTACTAAAAGTTCCTGATATTGTTTGCCACTTTCTTCATGGATAAAAAGTCAGTCAAATATAGTTTTATGAGATGGTCAGACCTGCAGACAGGAATGCAACACACACACACAAACATAACCACACACCGCAGGTTTATACAACATTTCTCCCCTTCTCTCTTTGGTGGATTCAAAACAAGTCAGAGCAGCAGACCATCACATTTCCAGTTGTGTTCGAACCTATATCTGTCAAGCATCCAAGAAGCAACAACTATTAATCAAAAGGAGTGTTCCCCTGAAAAGATTTTATCTACAATCTACAACTACAGGCTGTTGGAGTTGGCAATGTCGTCTTTTTATATGTTTTGTTTTTTAATGGATATTTATGGAGGGAAACTGTGAAATGTTAAAATATCTGATGCTAAATCAACTGTTGTTAAAGGTGGCAAGAAACAGTTCTGTTCTCCATCAAGTGCTGGAAAATATGAAACATTTTTCTCTTCCATTTCACACAGAAAACTACTCAAAAAAAAAATCTGAATAAAACTATCACGATCACTTAGTGTGAGCAAGATAACTACTGTATTTCTTCAAATAAAAACCAGCAGTCAGTTTAAAGCCAGGTTTCAAATAGTGGTTGGGGCCACGGTTGTCTCGCACAACAAAAGGGCAGACCCCAAATGCAGGCTGGGAAAAAACAGGGGTGAATGAATTACACATATTGTGTGCCTGCAAATATTTCACAATAAGAGCCCTGTAAAGAAATAAACCGATTCTCTCCACTGAAACACTAGCGGTCCTTTTAATTTGAAATGGTTACAGAAAATGTTTGTATTTATGCAGTAGCTTAAATATTTTGAACATTTCTGTTCCCATGAAGCCTCCAAATGAGGTTTTAAACAAGCCTGGCGAAAATACAGGCTTGTTACTTCCTGTAGCTGTACATAAAGGCCCTCGCCACCATTTGCCCAGAAGAGACAACACAATATCATATGTGGAGTGCATAGATCACTAATGAGCATCACAGTCTTCCACTATAAGGTGCACTGTATTGAATGCTGGAAGAGGACAGAGATGGACTAGCATGTCAAAAAAGTCTTCTGCCAGTGACAGTGTCTATGATGTGCTGATGCCTCAGGTGTTACAGCTGTTCCTGATCCCACATGCATGTCTCATCATTCACAATGTGTATTCTGAGATGTCTCTCTGCCAAATGATGTCACCATGTAATCCAATGCAGTGACTACGTAGTCAGTGTTTATCTCACATTTTTGTTCAATAAAAAGTTAAATGAAATGGAGAATATAGAGTTTGTTAGCTTTTGTGCAACAGTGTTTAGCCGGAGTTGATTTTAAATGACTGTGCAGGACAAAAAAATGTTGACTTTCGGTATATGTAAAACTCATTATAAAACACAACATCTTACAAGCATCCACTGATGATTCAACCTGTCGTTGTTATTCAGTCAACACAACTTGCGTAGTAACAGAAAAGCAATGATTTGAATGTAAAAAAAAACAACATCTTGGCAGTGGAGGTTGAAAATCGACACCCAAATGGAAAAAATTCTTGTTGATCTTTAAGGCAACTATTCATCCCACTCCTGCTACGTGTAAAGATGTGTAACAGTGTCAAGACATTTGCCTGTCTGAGTGTAAGTCAGGTCAAAACATCTGTGGAGAACAGCAACGCCTCACAAACCTCTCCTGTGCAGCGCTCACCTGTGAAATTCCACCAAAGCCACAAAAATGTGGAGTCGGGCCAGAAAGACACAAGTGGGTTTATGGTCATGTTGCTTCAAAAACTATGTGGTCCTGAGTGACCGTAGTTCATCTCTCTAGTACATACCCACTGTAAAATAACCCTTAGCTCCATCCTTGAATAGTTATTAACACTATTCTTGGGTAAGCTCAAACATATTTCTCCTGATTACAGCCAAAGAGGAAAAAAGATTTGAAAAGGAAGCACAGAAAATCATTTTTATTCCTAATTAAAAAGCTGCAGCTTCACAAAACGTTTCAACAAGTTTCAGGTGACAATCTGCGAGGAAGCAGAAACGATTAATCCTCTGTGTTGGAGCTTGTGGACAGCTCTGGCCCCGTGTTGCTGAGCTGAAGTCCAGCCAGGTTCAGGCCCTACAAGCGGTAGAGGAGCTGGATTTAATCCAGACCGGCCACAAACCTCGTCAGTACACAGAGAGCATAGGCTTATATACCAGGTGCAATTCATGAGATGTCATGTCAGAGCGAGTGGGTGATGTTAAATTGAAAACTAAACTTCCATCATAAAAAAGTATTTCTTTCTTTTATTTCTTATCAATTTACTTTACTCTGACTGACCCATGTTCAAATTGAAACATATTTCATCTTTAGTTTGGTCCTGTTTGGAGCATCTTGAAACACTCAAATCAGCTTGAAAAAAAGTCAATAATACGTAGACAAAACAACTTCAGATGGTTTTACTCTGCCTGCTCAGACAGTGTTTTACCTCAGGTCAGATCATAACATCACAGTCGTCTCATTGATTGGTTTATTTTTTTCAATTAACATCCCCAAAATGAGCTTGCATTGCATTCCTCATTTTTTATCAGTCACATGCTAATTCACGGCTGACTGGTGGCGGCTTAGGAGAAACAATGACCCACGGGGAGTCGGCCACATTCACCCTGCAACAATCTCAACTTACACAACAATAGAGGGAATGATGGCAGCAAGCAAATTAAAATTAGCATCGTAAAGACTCTCACAACTTTTACGTATAACATACATTAGCTTTAATTACCAGGAGGCTGCTGTTAGTGAGTGTTAAGTACGTTTGTAGATGCTGAGCTTTTCTTACTTAAATCAGGGCAGCGGTGCACTGTGAGGGAGCAGAATCACAAATGTGTGTGTGGGGTTTTTTTGTTACACTGTTTCTACAACAAGGTTTCATAATCAAATGTTGGAAGAGTGGATGGAAAAGTGCCCGGTAAAACAAACAGTGGCAGAGTTATCTCTTATCTCATCTACAGCTACATTCAGTTATTTTTACTTGTCTTATTTGAGCTTTTATACATTAATCCTTGGAGTAGATCGAGTCAGTGATTAATTAATTGTAATGAACTTTGTTTAAATTTAACGTGGTCCGTTTGCATTCATTGGCCAACAAAAGCATTACTGTGAGTTGTATTTTGGATTATCAGAATGACTCTATTTTAACCCATTTAGTATTAAAAATACATAAAACCAACTCAATGATGTTGTAATAGTATAAAATATTGACAGATTATGTCATGATGCAGGCATATTTTAAAAAAGATATACTGATATTTAAGCAAAAATGTATTCTAGATCATGTGGGAGGTATTTAGGATGATTTACAAACGTCAAAAATGATCTTTTACTCACTTTAACGGAGTCTCAGTAAAGGTATTTTCTTTTTGTAAGTACATTTAAGTCATCATAATAACTGGTAAGTCGTAGGCGATGTAGATAATCTACACATTTGACAAAATATTGTGAGTATTTTTGCGGTTTTCTTTAGAGTTTGTGTGTTTTCTAAAGCTTTCAGACTAAGTATTGTGTATTTTTGTGAAGTATCCAGCGTTTGTATGAGTGTAGTGCGATGTTGGTGCTACAGGGGCTCCTGAGCCTGCTCAAATGTTCATGACCTGGTGTTAAGTCAGAGAGACAAGCTATTAAATCCCTATTTGAGCTGCAGAAGCTTGTGTTACACAACCAGGAAAAGCCCGCGGCAGTCTCCAGAAGTCAAACTCTCCTCTGCAGGAGTGTATTACTGGATATACTTTCAGGGATCTAAGCACTTTTTCTTGGCACACAATGGGCACCATCCAGCTGCATCTGATCTGCTTTCAATCAAATATGTATGAAAAACAAAACGATGCAAATGGTTGCACTTACACAGGAATGGAAAATCTAATTTATTCCTTGATTTGACAACAGTAAAGAACTTGAAGAGTTTCCTAATGATCAGAGCAAAAGTCTTCAGTGGTTCCAAAGAGAACATTTTGAAAATACAAAGGAAACTCTCTCATAATGCAAATGTTACAGAAAACTTAATAAAGCCGGAAATGCTTACAGATTGAAGAGCTTGGATTGATCATGCAAACTTGATGATTGGTATATTTCAAGTGGTTAAAAGTGTTAAAAGTAAATCTGCTATGTGAAGAAATATTATTAACTGGTACATATTCACCTCCTCATCTGCCACAAGCACAGCAAACTCCACCAGAAAGGAGGCTGTGTTTTCCATCCATCTGTTAATAACATTGCAGAAAAACTACTGAATATATTTTTTTTTTCTTTTTTTTTGAGGAAGAAGAAGAAGAAAATCTGAAGATGGCAAGAAAAAAAAACCCAGTTTGTCGTAATAGTCCAATGTTTTAACATGAGAGTGTTGCTATTTCACCACAAGAGGGCAACAGTGTTCAGGTTATAGCCTCAGTAACAGTTTGCACCCTGGTTGCTTTCTTTGTCGTCTGAGACTCAACCATACAACCACATTTCCCCCGACTCAATTATTTCAAAATGTCATAGCAATCAATACAAACTTACTGTCCATATTAAAACAAATCAGAATGATGAGCTTGTTTTTGTTCCTGTTTGAAGACTTGTTTACCATCTTCATTTCTGTCCACACAAAAAAAAAGTAAGTGACAGGAGCTCTGCATCTTTGTCTCCAGTGTCAAGTATCCAGACAGATGGACAGATAATATCTGAGGAAATGCCAGACATCTAATATGGGACTGTTTGGTCAACAGTGGGGAGGAAATCAAGCACCTCAGTGTGACATGAAACCAGGGGACTCAAAGGAAGCTGTGAGGACATGTTGGAAATCCAACCGTAGCACTGTATACACCCTAATGCAAGCACGTACACATACACACCCTCCCTTCATAACCCAAAACATGAAGTTCTTGCAAACAAGCACAGAAGTGCAACATATGTGTGGAAATATTCAAACACACGCACAAACAATAATAAACAGATACGAGCAATTACATGTATAAATACACACCGGACAAATACGCCCTGTGCTGTAATTAAAGTTGGAAAGTTTACTCCCTATGATCAAAGCAGAGTGTAACAAAGCAATAAATTATTTCATAAACTATTTAGGAATAAAAAACACCAGTGAACAGTATAGATAAGAATACAAATCACTTGCTGGGGCATAAATATCAAGCTGCAAGATGTGAGCAGCTTACTGGGTGTATTTATGTTACAGATAGTGCACTTAATGCACATCTACTCTTACACTACATCTTTCCTGTTAATATCTCAAATGATGACATTTCCTTGGCATAACTGTTACATCTGTTACTTTAAAACTCTCAATAACAAATTAATATTCTTTAAGTCGAGACAATTATTTGGCAGTGCATAAAATTTCCACTTAAAGAATCCCTTGATGAGCTCAATAAATTCAAGTACAACTTAAGGTTTATTGCTGTTCGTGTCATTTTTTTTGGCTGTGGGGCCGTGTAAGTGTACATACACTTTTTATCACTGCTTTGACTTTTACTGAATCAATAGACCGAACACTTATTTTCATAATAACTGAGATTCATGCAAAACCACTCAGGCAGCACATCTTAAGCTCACAAAATAATAAGACAATTAACAATTATACATCATTTGTTTAATGATGCATGGCAAAATATGGTTTTATCAGGGATTACGTAGCCAGCTGACCCTCAACCATTAAACAGCCACAGCTTGTGGTATCTCTCAGATGAAGCAACAAAACATAACATCTTAATCAGTGAGCTTCAGAGGTGCTGCCAGTGCTGATTTTCTTACCTTTGGACAGAGTCAAACCAGCTGTTTCCAACTGTTTCCGGTCTTTTTGCTAAGCTAAGAAGCTTAGCAGGTTTTCTTATTTTTCTCATGTGCACATGCACACTCACACACCCTCATCATCATCCTCATTTTGCCATCTAATCTCATTACAGAGGGGATTGAGAAAGATTTTCCTTTGTGGGCGAACTCTGAAAATCAGTGGCAGCTTGCCCAAAGCGCTGCCCATGCTGGGCTGGAAAATAAGGATGGCCATTGTACTGTCTGCAAAGTGTGTTTTCACTTTTAATCGAATTTACATAACCGACGCACTTAGCAATCATTACACTCAGGACAACACAAAGTGTGGGAGTTTGGAGATGCTCACGCTTTCTGACAGCGTCTGTTCTGTCCAATGAGTTTTGATACAGAGTGAGCCGCCTGCTCGTATGTTACCTCTCAGATCTGAATGATGATACTAGACATTTTCCCACAAATCTGCTGATTCAAGAAGAAACTGTACGTGGGTTTATTCAAGTTTACATCCTCTAACCAAGAGAGCTTTGCCTTTTTGCTGTAATTGAGACCAGACCTCACTCCCTCAGTACAGAAAATATTTCTTGACCTCGAGGTCAAGATCTTCTTTTAAAGAAACTAAATCTTTCAATGGATAATCTTGAAAGGTGTTATGTAGTGAGACAGATGTCACAGCTGGAGTCTTAACTACAGACAAACAGGAAGATATGATAATTGGATGTGAATATTAACCCTTGTTTATGTTCAGTTTTACATCAGTAAAGTAATGTTTGGTTTTGGTTAGTGTAATACTCTCTAAAGCTTAAGCCTCTCCTCAGGCTAAGACAGAGATGCCTTAAAAAGATGGAAGTCAGAGTACTGAGTGTTACGAAACTGAACGCTCCATCAAAACAGAAAACACTACTTTGAATCCTTGCATTTCTCTGGTGTCATAAATGTGGGTGTTGTGGATTTCATCAGACCTTGCCTTGTGAAACCCAGCAGATCCAGAGCCTGTCAGTTCAAGTGAAAAGAAAATACCACAACCGGGAGTTTCAGGGTTGTCAAACAGAGGTAACGTCATGATACCTTTAATGGAGATGAAGTCACGCCTTCCTTGCTTAATGGCTCCTCTACTGATCTCAGTCTGCATCTCCACTCTCCTTGTTCTCCTGGTCATGAATGAACCAAATGGCTTCAAAACATTCCTCTTCTGTTCTCATAGACGTACACTGAGACCTGCATTCATCACCTCTCCATGCACCATTACTCCCAGTGATGGGGAGGAAAGAAACAACACTTTCATTAGCAGGTCTGCTCCACTGAGGTGTGGAATGTCCCGTGGGTTTCCAACAACAGTGACAGAGAAAGCCGGCCTTCATGCGGCTATTGTTGTCCTCAACAAGCTCACTTAGTGTAATGGGCAAGGCTGAGCCCGCTCTTCAAAAGACGAGGGGCACCGTGCAAGAATAAGAGCAGTCATGCTTAGCCAGATTAGAGCTCCGACAAAAGAAAGTATATTTCATTGTGGTTTGAAAATAATGAGCTAAATGGGCTTAATTTATATTGACAGGCAAACTCCAAAATGGACACACTGAGAATACAGCCACACACAGGCACACACTAATATTTTTATGGCATTTTTTTTTTTTTTAATTAGATTTCTCTGGGACAAATTGATCGTCAGTCAGGGTGAGAGTGAGAATTTTTTAATTTGTTTGTTAAAAAAAAACAAGCCATCCACTAAGAATCAATTGAGCTGGAAGCTGGACTATCCTGATTACAGGAAGGGTTCATGCCTTGCTGGGAATAAAAACATCCAGACCCGGGCTGCAGACGATGGTGTGATTCACCTCACTTTCAGAAATCCCCAGCTTTTGAACCGTGTGCTGTTGATGTAAAATGAAACGTGATTGCGAGGCCTATTTGTCTCAAACTTCTAGATTTCAATTCCAGAAGAACCACCATGATTTTTTCCAGTGTGCAAATCAGAAACAAAGCGTTCATCCAATCAGCTGTACAAAGGCTTTGCGCTGAAGTTTCACCGAAGAAGAAGCATCAACTGTGGCAAGAAGTTCTCTGAAAATCTGTTTGTACAGTAACTATAAACCACCATCCGAGCTGTTGGAAGTAAGCAAGCGGGCAGGATGTCATTCTGGGTTTTCCCCCGTAACAAATACACGAAGAGAGAACTTTTCACTACTTCAGTACTTGAGATATTTTCATTTGTGCTTTAAGATCTGTTTCCTGCCAGATGCAAATAGCCAGTGAAAACATTACAGAGACTATTACTAACCATAAATGTGCGTCTCTATTTGCAGCCTGATTAAACATCTCTTTCAGTCAAGAATGGCGGCCGAGGCGGCGGCATTCACCCGGCGTGTATCTCACTCATCACGCTCTATCTGGACATCTTACAGTTGAGTTGAGCTAAAAGGCTTTAAATGGAGTTGCCCTTTTCAACTACACTGCAAAACTGTGAAAAAAAAGAGGTTTAGTGCAATATTAAGCGGGCTGCTTTGAGCCAGGAGGGTGAAGGCGTCCGCTGAGCTGCTGTTGATTAGAATGAAACTGAGTGTGGAAATTATGGAGTGCCAAACCGTGTGCTGTTTTGGTGCAGTGTCAGGACAGGGGTTGTTTTCGGGACACTAGAACTCATTGTTGAGCCTTGTGGAGGCTTTGTGGGCCTAATTCAATGAAGGCTGTGATGATGGGAGGTTTACTCTCTTTTCAGATCTGTTGACAAACCCAATTTCAGCCACCCACCCTCTTCGTCTAATAGTCATAACAACAGTTTCCCATGTCTACAGAACAAAATAATCTATTTATCAATGTCTTTAGGAAAACCATTTGTGGAATATGCCACTTCCTTTGGGTTAATAAACTATTTGGTTATTGCATGAGAACGATGCTGGTCACAGTTGAAAGAAACTAAAGAAACATCATGCAAACTGGAGTCTCCAATGTTAAAATCAATAACCAACCACAAGAGGAATTCGAGCAGTGTAACAACAAAAGTTCAGTTTAGATGTTGTCATATTCTTGTTGAGGACAATTTCATCCATGATCTTCATACCATATTTTCCGCACTATACGGTGCACCTTCAGTGAATGGCCTATTTTAAAAGTGTTTTCATATATAAGGTGCACCGCATTATAAGGCGCATAGAATAGAAACTACTGTAGTGGCTGGGGTTGTGTCATCATCCATCTAGATGCAGCTGTGCGAAAACAAACCAACGTTCTGACAACTCTGTTCACTCCCAAAACAAGCTAGTTCATTCACAATACAGTACCATACGTACCGGTAGCTCTTACTGGTATTTGCGCCGCCTTCGTTGAAAACAATGTATTTCCAACTCCATTTGTCACAGTTCAAAGCTACATGAACAGCTGTTTGATTTTTTTTCTCCGAGGTAACGTCAGTGACGTAGTATTATCTTTTACCAACAGCAAGGTACAACAGGTAGTGCAACTTTTTATCACGTAGTTAGTACATCACAAACATGGAGGGAACTTTTCCCTGATTCAGTAAACACGTAAAAGTAACAGTCTGCAATCACAATATACGCCCTCTGACTACGGTAGCTATAATTAACCAATATTGATCCGTATATAAGGTGCATCGGATCATAAGGCGCACTGTCGGTTTTTGAGAAAATTAAAAGTTTTTAGGTGCGCCCTATAGTGCAGAAAATACGGTACTTATTTAAAATAACACGAGGAATGTAAGGTGTTCATCAGTCAGAAAAAATATTCTGCACACATAGTAATTGTTACTCACACTGTTTATCTAGATATAAACAGTGCCACGGAAAAATGATTTCTTTTTAACCACCTATGCAAACAGTTGTCGGTAATTTTACATCTGACTGATTATATGTGCTGTGTGATTATTGACACCCCCCCTCCCATTATTCCTCCAGAGAATGCTAGTAAAAGTGCTGGGTGGGTCATGCAGAGACTTAAAGTCTGAGGGGCCAACAAGGCCTTGCTTTAAAATAACAACATTTTAAGCTTCTGGGTGTTAGGGTAAATGTTCAAGTGTAATCCCTTTAACTCCCAACCGGCATTAGCAGAAATTCCTCAATAATATGCAACATGATTTCATAGTGACTGCTGCCTTTGAGACATGTTTGTAATGCTGAAGGGGTCACCGAGGGGCACAGACAGACAGACAGGCGGGCAGACAGGGAGACTTAAATGCGCTAGTCTGAGGAACAAGGCTTCTTTTTTTCTGGAGATTTCAGACCTGAGTCATTAGGATCCATTTTTCTTTAATAACAAAAGACGTGGAGAAGCAAGCGGCTGAATGTTTATACAGCTGATTATTAACACCACACCTTTCTCCACTTGACTAAGCTGTGGGAAAAAGAGGAAAAGAGGCCTCTGTTGTCAGAAAAATTAATTTATACATCTGGATTTTGTCACTTGTATTACACATCCTGGTGTTTTCAGCTGACATATTTTGGGAGATGTGAGAGCTCTACAGCAGTGCAGTTTTTAAATTGACATTAATGAAACAAATGTAAAAAAAAAAATCCTGAGTTGAACCCACAACATTTGGATGGAGGCCTCTGCAGACATGACACAGTGCACATGTGCAGATATGATTGCATTGTGCTCTTTTACCAAGTGTGAAATCTTCTGTGTGTAAGTAAATCTGAAGCTGCTGCTGCTGTGCATCATTTCTGAAGACATTCATACACAAGGACCCACTCTGGTTTAGTAAATAGCATTTCTACCTTATCTCTGTTTGTCCCATTCAACTTGCCTAAAACAACAGTCCCTGCTGCACTGCTGCTGTGTAAAGTTACAGACCATCCACACAGTATCTAACTACTGTGATAAACACTGAGCCAGAGCTTCAGTCACTGTCCTCTCTGCACTGCTTCACTGAACATAATTACATGCCTCCGCATCCGTTCACTAAACCGCTTATTTTTTTCCTCGCAAACCAACCTGCTAAACAATGTAGGTCCCCATAAGTGCTTTCAACTGCTGAATGTTTTTGTTAGTTAAATATATGTTTTTTATTAAGCTTATAAATCATATAATATCATTTGATGTGTGTGGAGATAAACTCTTGTGAAACAGAGAATGTGGATTATTTTTGTTGATAGAAATTAAGTTTTTTAGTAAATCTTAAACTTAATTTTTACTAGAGATTACACTTGACCAGATCCTAATGAACGCAAGAAAGTTGTGGACAGTTCACAGATATCAAATGTGAAATAAAGGTTTCTGATTTAACCAAAAAACAGAAGCTACGTGTTATAATTTTTTTATGTAACAAAGTTGTGAGTTGGGATCCTGAACATTATCTTTCTGTTTTTTATGTCTTGACAACATTAACAATGCCAGAGAAACAGACTGTGATGGAGAACCAGGTAAACCAGTTTCTAACTCACCTGTGAGAAGTTGAGTCCGTTCAGAGGATGACATTGTTCCTCCACCTTCTCCACAGCCCCTGTCCTCTTCCTCATCCTCTCCGCCTCCTGCGCCAGATACAGGTCCAGCACCGGCACCCCTCTGGTCTTAATATCTGCCTCAGTCAACGAGTTCACCATCAGCATCACCCATACCGGTCGCTTCCTCTCCCAGTTCCCAGCGATGGCGTTGAAGAGGTAGTCCGCGTACAGTCCCTTCCCTCTCTGATCCGGGGTCATCCAGGAAGGCATCATGAGTTTTACATATTCGAGGTGTCTTTTGAGTCTCCTGTAGATGTCTCTGGGCAGGACATCCTGCAGGTTCTCGCCCTGAGGGAGCAGCTGGCAGCTGGTCAGGGCTGAGATGGTGTAAGGGTCCGTCAGGTCCAGTTCAAAGTAGACGATGTTGCTCTCCTGGAAGGCCTGCTTGGAGTTTTCAGGGATGAAGTCCCAAACACGTGTGTAGGGAACATGAATGGTACCATAGAAGTATGAGGGGGGGTCTCGTTTGATGGTCCACAAGAAGGAGTTCAGGTCAGTTTGCTGGGGGGGGATGAGAACATTATGTTTTAGTATTATATTTTAGATGAATCAAAAAAATCTGCAGGGCCTGAGGGGACATCTTCAAATTTTTTGATCCATTCAACATCTATAAACCGAAAGATATGCAGTTTCTAACAATATAAAACAGATCAAAGCAGAAAATCCTCACACTGGAGAAGCCAGAACCAGTGTGAGTTTCTCGATTGTCAAAATAGCTTCGGCATTAATAACAGCAAGTTGGACACACAAAACAGTCATGTAAGAAAAAGGTATATGAGTGAAACTCCAGTAGATTTATGCCTTTAACTTCACATGAGTGGGCCTGTCTGGCACCAACCACCTCTTTGTCTGCAAGAGGCTGTTTATTAGACGGACTGTTAACAGGCTGATAATGACTTATTAACAGGCCACTTAGAGCCCAAGTGCCAAACAAACAATACACATGTCAGTGATTGTCAGACTGCGGGCTGTTGCCCCGAGTGTCCTGCCTTCCTCCTGTAGCTGGATCTGACTTTAAACAGTCCATGTACCTCAAAATAAAACCAAATGAAAAGAAGCTCTAGAGCAATTACTTGATAAATCTCTTTCATTTGTAAAATAGATTACAAATGGACAGAACAAGTCTTAATGTGATGGATGACTTTTTCCCTTGAATACACACACCTGTATGTACAGTGGACCTGCAGGATCCACAAAGCCAATACACAAAACTACAACTGGAATAAATGTGTATTCATCTATTAGCTGAAAAGAAATGAACTGTCAATAAAGTTAGTATTTCAATAAAACAAAATGAAATTAAAAGATGACATTAATAGAGATAATCAGCCTAGTTGCACAAAATGAAAGACATCAAGAGTTTCTTCCAGGATGACTTTACAAATATATTACACACTTTGAATATAGTGGAAAACAGGTTAAATATTACACAGCTGGCTTCACATTGAGAAGTTAGTGCAACTTTTTTGGCCTTGTTGTAGAACTGCATGTCACCAAATGACATTTTAAAGCTCCTTCAGTGAAACCTCTAAATTAAAGATAAGGAGTCCACATAAAACTGGATCTAACAAGTGCAGCTACTTGTGCAACACTTGAGCAAAGTAAACACTCATTCATTCTTGTTTCATAAGAACTTACTCTCTTGTTTAACTCGCAGTTGGCGGAGTCCTTCAGCCTCCACTGGTCTGCTCGGACCAGCAGTACGAGGCAGGACTGGATGAATGCGCCCAAAGTGCCCCGCATCGTAGCTCTGTCCAAAGTGGTGCACGGTATCCTGTGTCCTGCTTCACCACAACGCGCGCTGCAACAACTATTCCCCTGAAAGCATGGATTTAAAAAAAAAAAAAAAAAAGTCTTATTTCCACAGCTCCGGCTCCATGCGGTCACGTAAAATGAGCTGACAAGTATCCGACAAACCGCCGGACAGAGTCATGTTGACTGTGAGGCTCCTGGACGCAGAGTGCTGCTGGTTCACGTGTGTTTGAGAGACGGAGAGGTGGTCATCGGAGTTTACACCGGGTCACATCATCCTCTCACTGCTGCTTTCTCCAACACTTCCTTCTCCGCGTTGCCTCCTACACGAGTTCATCCAAAAGTTGTCAGGCAGCCTAAAACAACAAGTCCACGCCGCGTCAGCACCTGAAGGAAAAAATGGAATAAAAGTAGAGATTGCGCTTTAGTCCATGTTGCTATTGTTAGTGTGAGGCCGGTGTGAGTGAGCGAGCTGCACCGAGGAGAGAAAAGTATTAACACCAAAACTTTTGCGCACGCTGTTCAATCTGTCTGCCAAGTCTGCGCCGTTTGTGAGTCTCTCTCCTTCTCCGACGTGCGCGTGTGAGCATCGCTCTGCAACTCCACCACCTACCCCCTAAATTGCCTACATAACCCCACCACCACCCTCTCCTTCACACACACTCTCTCTCTCACACACACACACACAGGCACACAGCAGTAATCTGATTAAACATCACCTCGCCGGTCTCAATTCATATCATTCATGTCAGAGTGCGCACACAATCCTTCACCTTTAAGCTAATATTTTATCTGTATTTTTAATTAACAATGGCCAGATTAATAAAAACCTGATTTCAATTAACTGGATCATTATCTTTTTTTTTAGTTGTAGTGATGAGATGAGATCTCTTGTTGTCGCCCTATGGGAGGCCTAAAGGCAATCAAGGGTGCCAGTGGAGATCCCGTGGATAGATTATCATGCCCTCGTAGTTAATGCCTTACAAACTGGAGGCATTAACATGAGAAAAACCTGCAATAACAGCGCTTTACAGGAGCGCATCAGGGCACAGACGTGGAGGCCACAGAGCTACATGTTATCCAAGCAGCAGCTGGGACAAACTCACTCATCATTTTATCATATGTTACATATATCTATGAGTTATCTTTATAGAGTTTCATGTTGTCTTCGTGTCACCAAGCAGGGTGCGTGCGCTTTCTCATTTACGGCGCATGTAGAAAAGTGTAACATGAATATTTACTCATAATAATTTAGGAACAGTTTGTCATGAAAATAATATTTCTGACTGAGTCGAAAAAACATTAAAATATGCACATGTGCGCGATTTTGGATTGAAGTCAGAGGACAAAGTTGGGCCCTTTGTGGTTCAGTTGTATGTGGAGACCGATCTATGCGCTCTGGATCTAGGCTCCGGACGGTCAGAGTCCTGGTTCACACGGGGGCAGCGGACACATGTTGATGTTGTCAGACGTCTGAGTAAATACAAAACGGCTTGTTGACGCGAAGGACGACTTCAGGGCTTCTTTCTCATCGGTTTACTGTTTGGAGACAAATAGAAGAGGCTGGAAAAAAATCAAGATTGTCATGATAAGTGCTGGTGTTTGGTCCAAGACGAGGATCTCACAGCCAGTAAAAAGTGAGTGTTAAATGAGACTGATTCATTGACAATTTGGGGATTTTATTTTCTTTTAGACCAGGGGATGACATCATTTACACATTTTATAAGTGAAATGATCATTTAAAAGGGAACATCTACATATGTGTGCACATTACAGCAGTGTGCATTATCATCAGAGTATATATACACATGCTGCTGTTTCCGTTTGTCTGTATGTGACTCATGGTTGTAATCTTGTAAATGTAAACTTTTCCAAGGCTTCTTAAAGCTCCTCCTAGTGGTTGCAAATGTTTCTGCCAACTGTGACACTTTGGCCTGGACTGAAGGAGAGAGAGATAACAGACAGGATGGAGAGTGGAAGGATCCACATCCACACAAGAAAGTAGTTCCGAGTTACAGATTAATCAACTCATGTGAAGACTTTGGTAAAATCTGCCTCACGGATTTTTCTTTGCCTGTATGAGCTGCTGCTTAGGCCGTTAAAAGTCTTTCCAAAAATATGATCATTATGATGTCATTCAGTGAGTCTAACATCATATTTTATTTCAGTCCCAAGCCAGAAAAACAACAACCTCTCTTTACATTGGACATAATAAAAGTGTGTTGGTAACGATCATGTTTTTGAACAGTTCATGAAGTGAGAAACCGAGACAAATTACTGGAAGTGATCAGCTCTTGGGAGAAGTATCAATCTTTGAGTTTTAACGATAGGAAAACCCAGTTAAGATTTCAGTGTGTCCAGTAAATGTCTTGGTAAGATCCAGGCAACGTCTTCATTCTCTGAAAGCTGTGAATAACAACGCCGGACAGGAAATGTAATGTGAAGGAGAACAATGCAAAGACTGAGTGATCTACTTTTCCTATATGCATTCAGATTTTACATATTTTAATAATCACTTTGCAAAAAAAAGATTCATTTCCAGAACCAGTGTGAAAATCCCTGCATTATAGGGAAATGTCAATCATCTGTATGCAGCCGACTTGAAATGACTTCTGCTGCAAACTAAATGTTTCGACGCTGTTTCCAGACAACACAACAATGAAAGAAGCAACAAAGATTGCATGTGTGTTTAGGATTTTTGTGTTATCTGTGTTGTGCATCTGTATAAAGATGAAAAGAGCACCATCTGTGTACAGCTTCACACACACACCTGTTGTTTATCTCCCCCTCAGGCTCTTCTATCACGCTGCTGCTGTTTTTTCCTCATTTATGGTTTTTCACTGCGGCAAAGAAAAAACAAATATTTTAGTATTGACACACCAACACTGCATGAAACACCAGCATGTGGGGATGATGATGAAAACATATTGGGATTTTTTATTATCAGCTGAAAAGTGTCTTTCTTAATAAGATAATTGGAACACAATTACTTTATGTAATATTGTTTTGATGCATGACTATCCCATTTTAAAGGGAAATTTAACTAAATGTTTGTGTGTGCTTAAACCAGAGTCCCACAATTTTACCTTTAAAAAAATGAACATATACTATCTAGTGCTGTCAAAATTAATGCATTAACACAGATTAACCCATCATAATGAATAATCTTAACACCATTAATCCATCTGCAGCACACAATGACTCTGAATATGAATATCTTTGGCAATGCATTTCGGGCAGTTTGTCCAAGTGGAGTTGCCGTCACACATGCACAAATAGGCAGTTAATCCTGTGGTGACAGGAAGCAGAACCAACCAATAAATATGGAAGATGCTAAACAGCACGTTGGTCCTCTCCATAGGAAATTTGACTACAAAAAATCAGTTGACTGACACTCTGCAGGAAGAAGTTTTCTTGTCATCGAAGCACTTTCAGCTAAAAAAATACCACATTAATGCAAAACATACATTAGTACCGTATTTTCTGGACTATTGAGTGCACCTGTCTATCAGCCGCTGTTGAATTTATTCCAACAGTTTCATGTGGTCCACTCTGACCTGGTCCGATGTGACGAGGCTAAATGTATTGGCGGCACGGAGCTTGCTAGCTTGTAAACAGCCAACGAGCTCCGTGCCGCCGATACATGAGCGACACCGGTGTTTAAGTTCAAAGCGTCGGAAAAAAGTAGCGCCTTATAGTCCGGAAAATACTGTACATACTGCTAGCACTTCAGCTAATGCATCACCCAGGTTGCAACAAACCACCCTCATGCAAAATGAAATGTGATTAATATAGATTAAAAAGTAATGATATTTAATCGTGATTGATCAAAATTAATCCACAACAAACCTGTGATTAATCTGATTAAAAATGTTAATAATTTGACAGCACTAATTGTAACACATATGAGCAGCTATGAGTATAATGACCAATGGCATTCCTTCAAATCGCATAAAATAATATTAAAAATGTTACAGTTTGAAAAATAAAAGTGAAATCTCAAAGACTTTTTCCTTCAGCATTTGAATGCAGTCCTATTATTTTATGACTAGGAGTCTGTTTGAAGCCTGTAATGGACTTCAGTGACCCCATGTCAATACTGGTGCGACACTACATCTGTACATTTCCACTTTAAAGTGTCTCTCTTTGAGAAGATCAAACAGAGCCGGGGTCTTCTGAGAGATCACGAGCAAACATCTGATTCTGCCTCTTCATAGAAATCTTCAAAAGGGTTTTGCAATATGGAAATGATCACATATGCTTCATTTTATAAAGACTGGGTGGTGGATGCATTTGATCCTGCAGGTGACGCATACAACGCTCTGTCTTTTTCTCTCTGTTTTTGGGAAATATGAGAAAATATTGAAAGCTTATTTTCTGGTTAAGAAGTTTTCAAATGTGCAGTAGTACTTTCAACATAACCTCAATTTCTGGTAAAGCCAAAGAAAAATTGTGGGAAAAAAAACAGCCCTCTTGGAGTCAGACCTGGGAGGGAAGCTTGTTTGTTCTTGATCAAAAATACAGCCTGAAAAAAAATGACATGGAGCTGCTGCTTTGTGGTCCCTCCAGCTGTGGGGAGAGGCACTGGGTTCAGGTGTTTGTAATGTACCCGACCCCAGTGCCTTCCAGCAGGGACCTGGTCATCCTGACCCCGTTTGATGCGGATGGAGCCAGAGATGGTGTGGTGCACAGCTGGATTTTCGAATCTAAAACTCCCAGATATGAGTTCAAACCTCCTCTGGTTGAGTGCTGTTGTGTTGGAGTTTTGTGTTGAGTCGCTGTGTGAAAGTCTCTGTTGTTAGTTTCCAGTTTGTGGGTGGTGTCCTGGAAAAGATACTGTCTGTACTGGAACAATAACTTGCCTGATCTGAACCTGAGGGGTGCATTTTCACTGATCCTCTATGCAAGGCATGAAATGACCATAATGAACATTTGTGACCGTAGATGAACTGGGATGAACTCTCTGGCTGGAGCCCCTGTCTGCGAGTCTCCAGCTCCCCTGAGCAAATTTTCTCTTGCATTCAGTGGAGATTGCAGATGTGTGTTGGATGTGCAACCTGAGAATCTGCCAGTGGAGGCTTATGGTGATGGAGACTGTCAAGCTGTTCAGGTTAGCACAGGAGCCTCCTGAACACACACAGAGGTGTCAGCAGGTCAGAGGGACTGCAGCTGTGGTGAAAGAGTTTGGTTCAGTCCATCAACTGTATATACGAAGCTTACATGATGTCACCCAGTGGTGTCACATTTTGAAGCCAGGAGTTTGGCTTTTGAGCGTCACCATGTGGTTGTTTGGATACAAAGGGAGGAGTGAAGTGGCGAGTCTGACGCTTCAACCTGAGGACACTGTCCAATGAGTATGAGGTTTGGGTTCAAGTCTTTCTCATTGGAGAGCAGACCTGTCAATCAAACCCTGACTGACTGAGTATTTCATAACTGAAAATTATTACTTTTGAATTGAATTGTAGCAAGAATTATTTGGATCCAACAACTAGTGGCCATCAGTAGTATTACACCTTTGAATTAGCCTCATTTATGAGACTCAGTTGCTTCATTTATTACCTCCGCCAAGGAGGTTATGTTTTTGCCGGGGTTTGTCTGTCTGTCTGTTGGTTTCCAAAATAACTCTAAAAGTTACAGACTGATTTTGATGAAATTTTCAGGGATTGTCCAGATGGGGATAAGGAACAAATGATTAGATTTTGGAAGTGATCCGGATCACCGTCTGGATCCAGGAATGTTTTGAAGGATTCTTTAACATTGGGAGATAGGACCATATGTGACATTTATGCAGATGACTCCACCAAAAATGGTCAAGACACTTTGAAAAAAAATCCAGGACAAGTTTCTAACATGGTCTACAATATATCAAAGATTGGCTGTGGTTCAGTACGAGAACTGCTGACCAGGACTGACCATAAGTCCAGTGTTGCAGGAGCATTTTGAGGAACCACTGAACTCAACCAGAAAGGAAGGACAGAAAAGAAATGAGAAGCATGTGGACTGTGTAACTCTTCCAGTTACAGTTTGAGTTCATATGACTCAGTCCATTTATGGATGGTCAGTCATATCCACCATGGTCTGCTTCCTTCATGGCCCATTAAACTTTGAGTGAAAAGAGTTGGCACTGGCACCTACAGCTCTGGATGCGTACACTGTCTACACTTCAGCAGTATGACTGTCTACATTCTTGCATTGTCTGGTGGAAGTGGTCAGATCAGACACAAAATAATCAAAGAAAAGTATTTTTGAGACGAAAATGTGAAACTATTTCTTTAAAGTTAATTCATACAACTGTATAAAATGTCTGTTGTTTTTAGCACTGTGTGGATAGCCTCACCAACACAGATGAAAACTATTTAGGTGTCTGCTGGGATATGAAAGATCTTGTATATTCCCTGTAAAGCTAAGGCTCAGGATTTTTTGATACATCCAAAAGAAAAATACAAAGTATAAAAAACAAACCTTCAATCGTACAAAGTTGGTTTTTTTTGTTTTGGTTTTTTTTGAAGGACGGTTCTTTATGAGGTAGCTTAGGTAATCCCTCACAACCACAACAATGAGTCAGACAGTGCATTTCTTATATAAAGTGGACTGAACTGCCTTCTGTGGAATGTTCTGCAGACAAATCCTGATGTGCAATGATGTGCAATTTCAGTAAATACACATATCAGATATCGGAGATATTGTTTTATAAATGCTGATCTGATTAGGACAAGAGCCTTCCTGGAGGTTTTCTGTATTTGTCAGACAGAAAAAAAAACAAAAACACGACTTCTGTCATGACGTCTTTTCTGGTTTCAGCAGAAAGCAACCTTTACTTTGTGTGAAATTATAATTTCCCTGAATTGTGCTGCTTACAGTAATCTCATCTATTCTAATCTGTGACTTCCCAACACAAGCAAACAAACCTCCCGGACAACTCATCCTCAGTGAAGACGTATTGCGTGGACCTTCTAGTTTGTGCAGACCACATGATTGCTGTTTTTGATACTCACGACACGTTCGATTATCCGGTTCTTGTAAACATCTATAGTTTCACATTTCAAAAACAAACATGACATTAATGGCAAACGGCACACAGACCAGAAGAGGCATGACTGCACGGTTAGTTGTGATGGAAGTGGTTGTGTGACTGAGCCGTTAGTCACAGCATCAAAGCAAAAATGGTGTTCGGGGTAAAAAGCACTTACTGGAATCCAGGGAGTCCTGGCAGCTCTGTGGGCTGACACACATACCGTGTACACTTGATCCAAAGCTCTGATCCCAGTTTATGTCCTTAATTATCCACACCCCCACCAACCAACCACCTTCCTGTTACTCCTCTGTGACTCTTGTTAGAAAAACATATTGTTCAGACTGCACTGATTAAATATCATGGCCAGCACTTTGTTATTGTGCCAGAGTTATTAGTCGATGGTGTGAGATGGGAATGTGCTGAGGTCTTTGTGGTGAAACTGCAATATTTTTAACAAATGTAAACTTCAGAATGAAACTATTTCAAGTTTATGTATCTAAGTAAGAAATACACTGAAAACAAAGGCGGAAATCTATGATCCCAGGACTGACAGAGAAAAATAAAACTATCTTTCCTGCTATTATCATTCCAACTCCACCCTCCACTTCCCTCTTTTTCTGTCGCCCTCTCGGATGAACAGTGCACATGTGTATTCAAATTGATAATTTTCATGAGACTATTTGCCTAAACTGACGTCTTAAAAAAGGAATAACATAAAAATAAAACTATTTCAAAGTTAATCTGGACTCCTTTGTTGCTGCATGTGTGTTTTCCAGCTTGTCTTACTTTTATTTTATTAAAACAAACACAAAGGCCAGTATTTAGTCCATTGTCCTAATAAAAGCTTCCAGCAGTAAACCTATAATCCATGATAGCAGTTGAAAGGCCTCATCTGTTTTGCATTAGTGCTGCAGCAGACACTACAGTGTCAGAGTGTTTTTCCTCAGGTTTGAAGTCACTTTTTTTTTTTTTTCAAATGACTGGATACAGAGCACCGCTTGAATTTTCCAACAATTTCTCACAGAATGGTTGCTATTCACTGAGGATACAGTCTGAATGGTGAACTATTAAATACAGATATCTGTAGACGGTTGAAGGCCATGGAAATGCCTTCATTCGTTTAAACCTCGTCTTTCTGCTCTCTCCTGTCACTTTTTGTCTGTTGACTGTCACGGGGACGGGAGTAATTGGTCTCACAATAAAAGATGAGTTAAAAGACGACTTTTTAATGGAGTTACTGTCATGCTTCATTTCTTTCAGGGATCTATCCAAAGGCATGTGCCAAAAGTAACAGTAGATGTTGCTCATCGCAAAAACTGTCAAACTCCATTGAGAAATCATGCATCCTGCCAAATAACCCTGGCAGATATCAGGGATTTTACAAAATGTTGACTTCTAGCGATAGTCGCCTCAAGCGACTAAAGGTATAAAAGATTAATAATATATAGCAGGATCACAGAGAAGGGCTGGGAAGTGAAATGCTGGTAAATAATAATAATGATTAAAATGAAAAGAGTGGTAAAATATATGGATAACATGGAAAAACCAGGTTGTAGTGGATATCAGAGAAAATAAACCCTGTGCCACCTCAGTCCTGCACACACAACATTTTCCTAACTTCTGGTAGAAAAACATAAACACATTTCCAAACACGTCTTTTATGTCACTGCCCATCATATTTAGATGCACAGTATTCAGAAAATTACAGAAATATACTCCATAGTGCTTTAGTCAGTCATTCCTGCCTCTTCAGCGAACAAACAAACCCCCTGAAAGTTAAAACAAAAGAAATGTTTCAGTGCTAGGTTTGTCCATACAACTGCAATTACCATGCCTGTCAGTGCAAAGTGATGTCCCAACAATAAATGACTCTGGAGGAGGGCAGCTGTATGTGTGAAAAAGTAATGGAAGCTACATAATGACTCATTCTGGGCTGTCATGGGTCCATAAATCAGCCACAGTCGCTGCTGTGAAGCCTCACAGAGTTTCTATGTCTCATCTTTACGCTCGAGCACAAATAGACACCTGTCCGTGGTCAAAGGATGACTTAACTCACTTCTGCTCTCTTTTTCCATTAAGCTTGATCTCCATCACACCAGAACACGGACCAGGAGGGGAGCAGTGAGGCGAGATGGGGGGGGTGTTCGGTCAGCAGCAAAACCAGAATTAGTAATACTGCACAGCAAGAGAGAGAGAGGGAGAGAGGATGAAGGGGTGTGAAGGAATGCAGCTGTTCAAACAGCTCTTTGATTTAGTGGTCACGGCGCCCAGTGTGACTCACTCTGGCTCAAACACCGTGGAGATCACTCAGACGTTCATCCCTCTGGTCCCGAGCTTTTCTGCTCTCTGTTGGACTTCGCTTGAGTCTGAAATAGAGAAAGAGTTTAAATGATTACACTATCTGCTCTACCTGAACCTGATTACATAAAAATCTGTTAAATGCCACGTGAAGCTTGTTAAATGGTCATTCACCACCATGTGTGAATCCTCTTTAAAATATGGTGTTAACTGGTTCACATTTCGTATCACGCAAGGTTTTTCTGCACGTTTATGCATGTGTCATCCTGCATGACAGAAAACCTAAACACCTACAAAGATCATATCCAATTGAGATGTTTCTCTGTTTCTCTTGGAGCTTTCAGCTGACAGTATCACACTACGTCCCCATTACTGATCAGCATGGTTTATAAAATATCAAAAAAACAATAATGGACTTCGGTGAAAAACCAAGCAGCATAAATCTATATTTTTTTTTTTTCAGCCAGTGATAAAATCTGCAGCTCATCACAAAAGTGTCATCAGCAAAGTTTTCATACACTCAGAGGCAATGAAAATGCAACACTTTAAATTTTGGTTTATTTTTGCTAAGGATCTGAGTTGGCCAAGTGACAATTGGAGTCACAATGGTCATCATGTAAATCAACATATTGAGTTGTACTCTTAACAATACATATTGAGTGCAACATATGGGATTAGGAGTTATGCAAGTGCAGTTGTTGAAATGAAGGAGTGGTTGTCTTCCCTATATAAAGGCATACTAAAAGCCACACAAGAAAGATTGTCAAGTGTCATTATACCTCCAGCAGGATAATGTCAGACCCCACACTGCTCGAGTCAGTGCTGATTTTTTGGCACAACACGGTATCAACTGTCTGCCATGGCCTGCATGCTCACCAGAGTTATCACCCATCCAACATGTGTGGGACCAACTGAGATGAGCTCTCTCTCAGCAAGAGTACCCAGACCTCAGACCAGGCAGCAAGTCCATCATGCTCTGCAGGTAGAGTGGCAACGACTCCCCCAAGACAACTGCAGACGCTTGGTCAGGTCCTTGAGGAGACGTTGTACTGCCTGTGTGAATGTTCGTGGGGATTACACCCGATACTGACTGTTTTTTAAGTTGATTTCTGAATGTGTGCTCCATTCAGTGTTGTTGTGATGTTTAATTTTCAAGTTGTGCTCATTATGTTTAATGCATGTGTTTATTATTGTAAAAGTCAGCCAAATAAAACATTTAATTAATCAAAACCAACCAACCCATAATATATAACCCAATATACTTTCAGTTAAAAAGATATTTGAATTCAAACTGGTGTTGGGTTTTCATTGCCTCTGAGTATAGTTATCAATAAAATGATCCTTGTGGAATTTTCTTATTAACAATATCAGGAAAAGCTCTGTGTGCATCCTCGAGGCCCAACTATTTCTTCCATATAAAACATTTGCATTTTATTATCTGCTGGTAGTCTTCTCGTCTTGGTGCGTTACCGCCACCTGTAGATAAGCAAAATACTGTGAAACCACAGTCATTAATTTGTCCTGTGTATCTTCATGATTGTGCAAAAAATGAACTCGGAAAACGATGATACAGTCATTAAACACTGCTTCATAGCATCACTTGAGGTTAAAAATAGCTTTATCTCAAATTGTACTTGTTGGTATGTGACATCAAATGAAAAGTCATAATCAATAAATACAATACGGTCACAATAAAGGAGGCATACAAGTGCAGTACAAAGGGCTTCACCTTAAAAAAATGTTAAAATAAAGAATAAAAATAGAATAAAATACATAGAATTAAAAAATGGAGATGCAGTTAAAATATAGTTTGAAAAAAAAGAAAAGAAAAGAAATCAAATAAAGTAGAAATATGTGTAAAAATGGAAATAATAAGAAATTCAGTGTAACAGAAGGGCTGCAGTACACTAGTGAAGTATTTGAAAGTTAAAGTTCATGGTGTAAGAACTGACCTGTTGCTTCATGACCTGTTCTGACAACGTGTCACTCAACCAGATTCAACAATCCTGCGATGAAGCCAAAAATATGAATAAATCCTCATCACAAATAAAAGATTCATGTCTCAAAAAGCCTGGTATCCCTGCCTGGCCTGCACGTTAGCCTTTTCTAAACCGCGGCCTCTTGTACTCAGCAGCTGTCCGTCAAGCTGCTTCCCTCAAACTCGGCTCAGTTCTCGCTGCTCACAGGGGTCAATACAATCTAAAGAGCCACTCTGCTTTCCTTTTACTCTCTGACTGTGTCAACAGGCCGAGCACGAGGTTTCAGTTTCCCCCGCTGCACTTCTCACCTGCGTTCCCTTGAAGTCCAGCCAAAAATGATAATGTAAAATTGGAGGGGTTGCTTGTGTGTTGGCGGACGGTGAAAGTGCTCTGTGTCTGTGTCGGAGGGTGTGTGTCCGCGGGTTTTGTGTGCATGTGCGTGTCAAAATCTCAGGTCAGGTATCCGCCAGGCTTCCATCCAAAAGTGCAGAAACACCACCTGATCTGTGTGTGTCTGATTGTGTGTGTGTGCACAGTGGAGTGTGTGCATCAATGAGGGCCTTGTGTTATCAGGCCTCCGCCGCCCCTCCCACACCAGTCTGATTGAAATGGAAATTGAAAGTGTCATAAAGCCCATATTGTCAGCCAAACGCTAAGTTATGAAGAAATAATAACAGGGTCTTTCATTAGGGAAATGACAACTCTCGTTTGCTCTGATTTTCCTCTCGGAGGAATGTTTCCGTAATTACTTCAATATTGAGAGACAGAAAAAAAAAAAAACATCTGGGATCAATGACAACGTTTTTCTTTGGATATTAAAAACAATGTTCTTTCTCTGACAGCGTTTGCTGTCAAGATCAACAATGTTTTGTAAAACTGTACAATATTCACACTTCTACTTTTACCATTTTGCTGACACAGTCTCCCTGCTTTGAAAACTTTTCCTATTTTCATAAAGGTGGATTCTCCCAGAGAAAATGTGCTGCTGATCCAAACCATACAGAGTGAAACTGTCATGAGATTTGAACCTAGACAACATTTACTGTGCATTTCGAGGGTTTATCAGTGACTTTTATTTATATAGAGGGCTGGTTGTTGTATTTGAAGGATAAACTAAACACAATGTGGTCATGTTTGAAATGACAGAAGAAGAATTAAAGGATTTGGTCTGATCCACACACACATCACTGTTTGTCACTGTCTTCCTCTGGCCTCAGGTTTTCCTCTGATGACATAATGGGACTGTGATGCTTGCATTTACAATATGACTTGAAGAATATTGTGTTAATTGAAATTATAGTACACACTGACAACAAGACGAATGAGAAGTTTATGGTTTTGTACATGATTTTCCAACAATGACACCTTGTGAACTATACCGAAAATGAATGTTCTTTAGAAGATCTTGTTAGTGCAGCAAGTGAATGAAAGATATGTAAATCGCACATACGCTAACATCACAGTCACACCAGCATGCTTACAATGACAATATGAGTTTCTGCTGTACAATGAGGTATAACCTGCTATGATGTGCTGATTATAACGGCACCATTGCCTTGATGCTAATTCTTCCCCAGTGGCCACTCTTGGTATTGCAACAAAACAAATCCCCTGTGGTTCAGAACTTATTTCCCCCATAGACCACGTTACAAAATCGTCAACAAGACAAGCTGTGAAAATCATTTCTAGTAGATTTTAAATACAAAAGGATTTTATGTTCCTAAAACTTCCTCAGAGCTTTGATAAAAGTAAAGTCTTGAGCAGGATCATGTGGACGTGGTCAGTGGAGGAGGTGATAATGTGTATGTGTAGTGGGCTACACAACAGACATAAGCTCAGAAAACTGTCTTGACTCACGTGTCAGGCCACCGATTGTTAATGATGAAATTTTGACCTGAATGATTCACCGAAGTCATCGCAGTTCATCCTGAGGGGACATGAATGTGACAAAGTTCATGGCAAATAATTTGATATTTCACAAGTTGTGGAAAAGATGAGTCACCACAGTCATGGTAAATCATCTGAAAACTGTACAATGGTGTGTTTCAGCTAATCAATACATAATTATATAAAAATATCAACCTGTAGGTGGAACTAGGGGAGAGGTCAGGGGATGGCCAGTCATACTCTGGTCACTATGAAGATCTGTAGAGGTTTCAATGTGCAAACTGGAATCCTGAACAACACTCTGCTTGTAATAAAAATTAAACACATCCAGAGATTTGTTCACTCTTGCATGCAACCTCACAACAGTGGACAACTTACCGTTATGGTCTGAACTTCCAGTCGTTTGTTTCTGGGACCTACAACAGCAACATACAAGACTCAGAGCAGACATGGAAGATGATATCAACACACTGATCTGTAACCATCATCTCCCCTCCTTTCACTCAGGCCTTCAGTGACAGCAGTGAGTGAGTAACCAGAGAAGTGTATTTATATTGACTCTGGACCTCTGCCCTGACTTGTCATGAGGAAGCACCCAGAGGCTGAGGGTTAGTGAGACACAGAGCAGCTCTCAGGAATGAAGAATGGGACACTGATACAGGGAAGTTCCTGTGTCCACAGCAGCCTCCAGGGGCATCTGGGCTTTGTTTTCCCAGGCTGAGCCGAGTTTGAGGGAGCACAGAGAAGCAGATACAGAATATTAAAACTCATCCATTGCTATCATGGATCTATGGCACAACATCATGGAAGTGGTATTTATAAGAACAAGGATGATGGAAGTATTTCAGGAGATAAGAAACAACACATGAAGATGAATTTACCAAGAGAGGCTTTGCAGGAAGGTGTTGAATTAAACAGCTGATAAAAGTGTGCAGTTTAGAGATTTTGTTTTTGTAGCATTAGCATGAAACTGGCACATGCCTGAAGATAATGAGACACATTGTCATTTGATAGTGTTGTTATAGAAATATCAGGCTTCAATTAAATGAATCAACCCCTTCAGGCAGTCAAATCTGATGGTCACAAAAACATTAATCCAAAAAATGAGAAAACAGACCGTTTTATACAAGCTTTATTTACAATGTCATTTCCAAGTTTTGCAGTGTAGGAAGCACATTTTCATCAGTGTGTCCTCGACGGACTGATGCTTATATGAAATCCATCTAACTAGACATGATTTTTAATTTTTCCTCATTCCTCAAATATCCAGACACTTCCTATACCACTATCACATACCGTATGTACATAGTGTGTTTGTATACAAGCAATATAAAACTTGGCAAATGGAAGGTTATTTGCTACTTCAATATGTAAAGAAACATTTTCCAATGAGTAAAAAAAAAAAAAATAAAACACCACATCATGACAGAATTTTGTGAAAATGAATGAAATCCTTATTTTGATTTTTGTTCTCAAACATGAATAATGAGAAAAGATTTGAAGTTATAATGCAAACAGTACATCATGATGTCATCCTTCTG
>OOFC01050876.1:20815-34834 GCA_900323345.1 Pseudochromis fuscus | reverse complement strand
CGGTCAGTCCACGGTGCTGGCCAAGCACAGTTTGAGCCTTCTTTTTCTGTTGTGCAGGCAGGACCGAACGTAACTGTAGTCATTGCTTGAAAGTCGAAATCACCCATTGTATGAAGTTCATCCATGTGCTATACATATAAAACTAAAAAAAAACAACATTCAGTCATGTATTTCCAAGCACAGACAGCATGACCTTTGGCCCCTGTAACATGTGACCTCTGCCTGTCATCCTGCCTTACTGTGTGTGCACATAGTGTAGTGATAGAGTAGTGATAGTGTTTTGTGTGCTGCCTGTCAGGTTTAATAATGTGTGTATTGCACACATGACCAGCAGAGGGCAGCAGAGCAGAGGAGACGGGGAGAAATCCATGGAGGAGGTTGCTGCTCTCTGCAGCTTTCTCTCTCATTCAATCCAATGGAGAAAGCAGTCAAACCCACTCCTGTTTGAGCTTCCACTGTGTCAACATAGTTGTAGCTACAAACTTCATTAAAGTTTTTTAAAAGAGTCATGAGACTTTGATCTGTAAGTATTGTATCTACATGTTTTTTCTATCTTGTACCATTTTTGAGTTCTGAGAGTTTTAGTTTGAGGGTTTCTCAGCCCTTTCTCAGCTTTTATACTGTGTGTGTATTGGGGACCGCTCTCCCTTCTCAGAGTGAGGTCACATGTTTATGTTGAAATATTTTTAAGGTTGTAATCTTTGGAGTACACAATTTTGTATGAAAGGGTTTTTTTCTCTTACTGTCAACAAAGCAACACGGTCCAGGGATGCACAATCAGCATTAAGACTTCATTAACTTGGACTAAAGTCCAGGTTCATTCCAGGTTCACAATTTTTCACATTTCTGCGATAGACAATGTATAAAGTGGCTTAAGATTGTATTTCATTTCTGTAGTGATTGGAACAATTTGCTAATGCTGAAAAAAGAATCCTAATACAAAAAAATATATACTTTTCCCACCTTTCTTCACCAAACAACTTGTACTGACAAACTGAAAACCATTTTGCTATACATGTTTGTGTGTTTTTTTTCTGTGCAAATGAAAGAGAACATAAAATTAAAATGTAATCTTTTCTTTTTTCTTTTTCATAGAATGCCTCCAGAACCAGCTCTTCCAGAACTTGTGCACAAGCAGACAATGAGTCAAAGCGTAGCACAGAGAAGAAGGGATCTACTCCAGTCTGTGCTTCAGATAACCCCAGTGGCAGTCTGTCTGTGGTCTATGTGGCTGGTATAAGCACATTCGTAAGACAATGGTTGTCAGTTGTGCTGCCATTTTATTTTTCTTTTAAAGTGGACCTGTTATTTACTAATTTTCAGCTCAACATTTTTATATTCACTAGAGTTCCAGAGTTCAATAAATTGTTGTTATCCCTTGGTGGCTGTTTATGCAGCCCCAGGTTCATCCAGTGAACAGAGAAATAGATAAGTGCTTTTTTTTATTACAGCTCTTGTTTTTAGATAAGACTATTTGAGAAATGCCATAAAATAGATGAAGTAGACTAGAATAAACCTGCATATGATGACTTTTAAACAGGTGTACCTACACATTTTAAGCTTTGAGTGATTGAAACTTCAGTAAAGGTTGAGTTCAGTAAACTTTTTTCACTTTAAAGTTAGGAAATTGTTTTTGTTTTCATTCCTTTTTTGAGGAATTTTGGTGTTATTCTTGACTTAAGGACTCCGTTCATGTTTAGATTTCCCCTCTGGGGATTATTAAAGGAATATCTTATATCTTAGATTTCATTATCAATATTTATCTAACTTTGAAGTTACATATATGTATATATATTTTGAGAATCTGAGAATCGTTTTTTTTTTTTCAGAACCATTTTTACTCTATTTGCCTTTTTGAATCCGTGTATCATCATCAATTACATGATCTGCAAATAGCTTGTGCATTTAATGTTTTTTTTTGACATTTGAGTTATTTTCAAATTTTTCTATCGTTTCTATATTTTGTAAATAGTGTAATTGTGATGCTGTGGTGCTTTCTTCTTGCTTGCTTTGTTCAATAAAGGAAGATCAGTTGAAAGTAATAAACCATATCTGTGGAGGAATGGTGATTAAATAAAGAGAGTATATTGGCACTCAGACTGTAATGGTTTTCACGGCAGGGCATAGGACTGAACCTGGAGTCTAGATACTGGTGGAGCACATTCCTGATGGAAGACTTCATTAGAGACTCTCTGGATGACCAGGATGAGGTGGCGATGTAGTGAATAGTCTCTATAACCAGGGAAGAAGGCAGATGTGAAGAAACTACAGTGTGGGATATATACTATTTAAACACACATTATCTCTAAAAAGAATGTTTTCTGTTCATTCGGTTCATACATTTGCTGAAGAGGAGGACTACAGCCTTCAAATGTAATCAGGAAACATATTTTAATATTTATTTGCCCACATGCTACATGGTTTGATTTCTATTTTTCTTTTTCTTTTTTTAAAAAAAAAGTTGCATTCAGTCTGTTCCTCGGCCCATCAGAACAAAAAGAGCATAGTTCCTCACTTGTCCTTAATGACCACCTCAAACCAGGACATTAGTTTCAGTGGTGATGGCTGTTGATTGTGTCAGCTGACTCTTCTATGAAGCATTTGGTATGCTAGTTAACTCCAAACCCAGAAATATCATGTCCAACACAGATGGTCACACAGAAAGGTTTGATAATGCAGAGTTGAATCCTTTGAGACGTTTTAGGTCCACTTTGAAATTTTCTGTTGGAATTTGCAGTTGTTGGATGTGATTTCACGGAGCAGGTCTGGAATTAAATAAAGGCACAAATAAAGAGTACAAGAAGCTTCTTCTTTAACCAAACCACACCCAGTGATGACTAAAATTTTATGATGGAGCAGTTTTAACTTTCTCACATGATCCCAAAGGGTTTCAGTGAGCTCTGCAGGGTTATACAGATACAAATAGATGACAAGACTTTAACAAACACAGCTCCTTTGATTTCATAAACCCTCCACCACAGCACTACGTCTCAGGGTCAGACAGAAAGTCATGTAAACACAGAGATGGTCCTTGCCTTAAAACTACATTCCCATCTTTAACCCTTGTACGCCCCTGGGGGTCTCCTCGTACCCCGAAGAGGAGAGGAGGCGGGGTACGAGGAGACCCCCGGGGGCGTACAAGGGTTAATATACCACCTCTGCAGTCTAGCTGCTCCATCATGTGTCTGAAATCAGTAAAATGTGTCACCTGTCAGGCCAGTTCATTAAAATACAGTATTGTATGTGCAAAGTAAAGTCAACACATTTGTAATTTCTTGCCATGAAGCCTTTTGTTAGGCCACAAAAATACACAAGTGCATGCATGAACTGATTTTTAGCCTTAAACCTGTGACATCTGAACTAAAACATTCACATCCACTGTGTGTGTACTGAAAACATTCAGAGTAATAATACAGGTTTGATTCAAAAATTCTACTATATGTATATTTTTCCTTAAAAAAAAAAGAAAAAAAAGTAATTTCTTTTAAGACAAGATGCACCAGTTATATACATTTACTTTACAATGGCAATTTGATGAGTCATGAATAAAAAAAGAAACATTTTTTCAAACCAAACGCGTCCCTGCTGCTGCTCTGTGGTGCTTCATGTCCCTCTGGATTCCCTGTTTGCTGTTCTGTCTTTGCCTTCATCTCACAACTGGTGGGTCTTTAATGTAGCGAGACAGAAAATCTCCACCCTAAGAGTTATCTGTTGATCAACCGCAACATTTTCCTCTGTTCAGCCATCAGGTGTCCTCTGTTACAGTGATTGTTCACAGTATTCATCGCTGCTTCTTTCAGATGCTTTACTTGTGGAATGTCAAACGTCCGTCCACTGCTCTGGTTCAGTCACTGCGGTCCACGTTTCTCCCTCATCTCCCTGAACCCCCATCAGTCCAGCTTGCGGGCACCCAGTTTCAGAGGACCTTTAGCAGCTTTGCGCTCGGCTCGCTTTGCCTCCAGCTCTTTCCTCCTCTCCTCTCGTTTCTTTTTGGACAGCTCTGCCTTGCTGAGACCTGGGGGACAACAAACATGTGAAATGGACGTAATGAGAGACACATTTATTAAAAAAAAACAAAAAAAAACAAAACTGTGGCCATCGAACATGACATTTTAGTGTCCAGTAAACAGAAGAGGTTAAAAGTAAACACATTGGAACAGAGAACTTTAATGTAATATTTTGATGAAATTACAAAGCTAAACAAATACACAGATTGTTGTATGTGTTTGAATTACTTTGGCGTGCATGCTGAACAAATAAAGGCTCAGGTTCCTGTAGAAGAAATGCAGCTGAGGGACTTACTCTGACTTCCATCTACTGACTCCCAGCTCTCCTCAGCTCCCCAGTCTCCTGTTGCCTCTGCACCCCAACCATCTCCAGTCTGTCACGGAGAAAATGCAAAACAAATATCACCAAACAGAACCTTATTCTTTAAGCTTTGCTCAGTTAATTCAGGTTTTCATGCTGTTACTAAAGTTAAATGGTCATACTATTAGTAATATTGGCACCATATGGGCATGTAAGACTTCAAAATAAATACAAATTATAAATGAATGAATGAATGAATGAATGAATGAATGAATGAATGGATGAATGAACATCTCTTAAACCTCACAATAAGAGCAACTTCAATTCCAAGGAAAGTAATTTTCATTGTTGCAATGGCAACTAGTTCATATTCAAATAAAATGCTATTTGTTTTGATTGTCTTTGTTGCTCAACAGTCAGCCTCTCAGTTAAGTTTTTACTTCTGGTTCTTTTTGAATTTTCCAGTGTTTATTTTGTTTTGTCATGTATGACTTGAAGAAATGAAACAGTGGAAATCGATGAATCCACATTATTTCTCAATGTCTTGCATGTTATATTAAAAAATACCAATTTATATCAAAACTTTTTTAAATCTAAGGAAGAGAGGTATTAAGCCTTCCTCCACTCTCACCGTGGTGGCAGCAGTGCTGGCTGTGTTTCTCTGCGACACGCTGGCGAACAGATCGTTCTGACCCGCCCCCTTCGCTGTGCTGGTGTCCCAGTTGTACTCGCTGGCTAACCGCACTCCTTCAGGCAGAGGGAGCGTCTTATCAGCAAGGGTGGTATCGGTGTCCTCCTCCCCCCAGTCGTTGCCCCAGCCCTCCTCGCCTGCAGAGCTCTGACCCTGGCCTTCCTTCTCATTGGACCAGCTGTCATCGGCGTCCCAGCCTGAGCTGCTCCAATCAGAGCTCTGCTTTTTCACCGCAACTGAGGCAGACGACCGGCCTACCTAGGTATATTGGAGAGAAAAACTAAAATGAATACTGACTGCAATTTGGTAAAAATATCAAATTTTACCACATCAGAACAGTAGCTGTGTTATTCATGAAGACACTGTCTGACATTTTCCATTAGTTCCAATGCTGGACATGGATCCATGGTGTTAGCAGAATGAAGAGTACATGCATTAGAACAAAAGACTGAATGCAAAACAAAGGATTCATACCCCTCTGTCATTGGCTTTCTTTTTGGATGATGCCATTCCTGACCAATCAGTGTTCCAGTCATCTGGCTCAGTGCGAGTTTTCTCTGGATCCTGTCGGGGAAAAAAGTCAACAACTTATGCGATTTCAAAATACAATTCCACAAAACAAATTTTTGCATTTGAGTATTATGAATAATAACTCTACCTCCAAACTTCCCCAGTCCTCCTCGTCATCCCAGCGGTCTCCTATTGGCTCATCACCATCGTTCGTTACTTCAAGAGTATGTGATTGGTTGGCACGACTAGAGGCAGCATGGTGAGTCACAGACGCTTCTGGAGTTTTATCTTCAGAATCTGAGATTCAGAGCAAGGTAAAAGTCAAGGTTTGAAACAGCACATTCAGGACTGGCTCATGGTCGGGTTTAATGACGCATGCATTTGAACTTGTGGACACTTGTGTTGAATCTATTGTGATAACCCTACCAGCTGCAGGTGCTCCATCAGTGGCACTGGTGGGGCTGGTGGTGTCGGCAGGCTCGCTGCCCTCAGCTCCTGGAGTGTTGCGGATCAACTTAGAAGTCAGAGAAGACATGCCGGTCACAGCCCAGCCGGCCCAACTGGAAGAGGCACCTGCAGGCTGGGCACATGACGCTACATCCCTTTCTGCAGGACAGACAGGGGAGAGCATTGTAAATGTTAGGATTTCAGAAACAAACAAAAGAGAAATGTCAGTTTATTAGAAAAGCATCATTTGAGTCAGTTGCAGAAGTATTTGTTTCTTTTTCCTAAGAGACTGAAGAGGATATGGAAACAAAAACATGACTTACAATAACTAGTCACATGCTTAGTGCTGAATATGACATGAATGTAGAGCAACTTAAATTTCTAGGAAAGTGAGTTTCAGTGATGAAATGGCAACATTGCAGCTCAGCAGAGTTTGAACGTACCTATCTCAGCCAGCTTAGTTGGGTCTTCCGACACAGTCTCCAGCTTGGAAAGAAAACTCTTGATGGCTTTGAACGCCTGATTAAAAAAGGATAAAGGCAAAACAGGGCACTTCCCAATCAGAGACCAAACACCAACTTCCAGTGACTAAACTTTGCCAAGCTGCCACAGTCCTGAGTTAATAATGATCCACACAAAAGTGACCTTTTTGATCTTGAATAGTAATTCATTTCAAGATTTTCTATTATGTACTACTGGAGAAAGAAGCAACACATTTTCTTCTAGAGCTGTTATAACTAAAACTGTTGTCTTTCTCATGTGCTATTCTGTGACTCAATACAAACTAGGAAGCAGATATGTCGTGCAGTTTTAACATTTCATGTTATTACAACAGAGCACTTGTACTACATTGTTGTATTCATTAATAAACTGAAGTTATATTCCTCAGCATTTGTAATTAACCACTGGCTTGACTCTGTCTTTAATACCTTTGTTAATTTCACCATCCAGTAGGGACACCATGCAGCTGATTAATAACAATACTGTGACTTTCAATACTGAGTAGCTACGTCCCAAGTCAAAATCGTTAACTCATCACTGTGGCAGTGATTCAACAGTAAAGAATAAAGACTGTGGTCATCAATCTTCAGCAGTCACACACCTGGTCCCTGACACTCTTATCAGGGTCCACAGTAATGGCACAGAGGGTGGGCAGGATTCGGGCAGCGATCTCTGCTATACTGTAGTAATTGTGTGTAGCAGCGAAGCCCAGCACACCAGCAGAGCGTGAAGCGGGGAAGGGGTCTTTAGTCGCTCGTGAGAAGGCAGAAATCAGAACACGCTGTCTGGTCTGTGAAGATAGGGGATAAACAAATTCACAGCTGAACTTTGGTTTTAGATTTTGTTTGTTTTTCTAACATTAAACAGTGATGTGCTTTACCCCGGCGTTGAGGTAGGAGGCTATCTTTCCCAGGCAGACCGTGGTGTTGCACCGGATTGGGCCTTGTTCGTCTCTGGCCTGCAGCCGGGCAAAGTGACGCATCAGTTCCTGGTTCAGGTTGGTCTCATTCAGCTTGGGAGCCAGTAACAACATAGACTGGAGCAGGAGGGAGAGTAACACATGAGTCATGTCTACAGCAAGCTGACAACCGCCAATGCACAGGTCATAATGTAATAACACTGTCTGGTTTGTTGTTGTCTTTAAGTGGGTAAACTACCTTAACAGTCTGTTCTCTGATGGCAGGGTTGGTGTCTGTGAAGCCGTGAACAACATGTGGGAAAATCTGGGAATTGACTGCTGCCTCGTTCAGATACTGAATAAACTGCTCCATCTGAAAAAGAAACAGAAAAAAAAGACATTAGAGATTCTTTTTTCCTTTTTGTTTTTCAATGACACAATTTTACTTCAAGAAGACTTCAAGTCCAGTTTAAATCCTTCATATGAGATAAAGGCTACTTTCACAAGAACAGAACTTCAGCCTAGACTAACACATACCTGCTGCAGCAGGCGTATCCTCATAGCTCGGTCTGTGGAGGAAAACATCTTCACGATGACAGGGATGATCTTCTGTTGGTATTCTTCTGCTGACAGAAACTTCCCTACCTGGCAGACCAACAGAGTGAGAGGAGATGGTAAATGGAGCTTTCATGACCTAAGCTAGGACCTAAGCTAGGTCCAAAAAAAGGATCAAAAAAAGCTAGCACCCTAGCACCTCATTCACCCATTCACACACACTCACAATAATGGCTACCAAGCTGCCATGCAAGGCGCTAGCCACCATTGGGAGCAACTTAGGGTTCAGTGTCTTACCCAAGGACACTTCAACAAGTGGACAGGAGGAGCTGGGGATCAAACCCACAATCTTATGATCCATAGGAAAATGATCCATAGGAAGAAATTATAAAGCTGTGATGTCTAAATGGGACGTACTGTGTTTTACTTTGGAAAAGTTCCCATCACTCATTCTCGGTCTGATATTTATCAAGATGTGAAACCATGAACTACCTTGAAGAGCGGAGTGAGAACGACAGCGCCTGCATTGCCAAACTCGAAGGCGGTGAGCAGTTGAGGCAGCACCTTGTGTTTACAGAAGTCTTCAGGGAAGGAGTCCAGATTGTCGCTCAGATCCTGGAAGAACTGCTGCTTCTCAGCTGGCTCCTTGATCTAGAGGGAAAACATTTCAGAGAGGTACTAAGAATTTATTCTTGAATGATATGCTATAATATTTAACAGAAAACATAAGTAACTGAATAGTCCTTATGTCATCTAAAGTGTACTCTGTTGATTTATTTTGGTGTCACATTAGAACTTAGAGTTTCAGAAACACACTACTCAAATTATCAGCATTGAAATACAGCATTGTTCAGGTAGATCAAATTAAATTAAGTGCACTCAGGATAAGTACATCTAGGATAGCTGTATAAAAAAGGTATTAGTTTCTATCCTTGAGCGTTATTACATTTTGGAGTTTCACTGTGACTTCAATACAAACAACAGTTTTTATGTGAGTTTACAAACCTGGATCTCTTCCAGGAAAAGGTTGCTCTCCACAAAGCTGCTGCTGAGGAATCCTCCAGGGGCTCTACAGTTCTGGAGAAAGCGGGCCGGGTTTGGACGAGCCCGGGGATTGGCCCCAACCAGCTCACAGTAATGGGGGACCAGCGTCTTGGGGATCTGTAGGCACCAAGAGTAAAACTCTGAGTGACATTTCTTGACATCACAAAGAAAGCTGTCAGCAAACCTGTGAAGCAACTGCACATTAAATTCCTGACGTTTAAGAAACTTATCAAAAAAGTTAGCAGTGCTAGTTATTTACATGAGCAAAATCTTTGTTTTTAATGCAATTCAATAATAAAGTAGTCTAAAAATCCTAATTCCAATCCCCAATTTTCAGTAAAAGTAGAACAATAGTGGTTTATCTATCATCATGGACAGAGACAACACTTATTTAATGCCAAATTCAAAGTCTATGATCGTGGATTACACAAAGGAACAATCAAAGAGACAAACCTTTCCCAGTGAACGGAGGGAGGAAGTACGAGGTAGTGGCCCATTAAACACCTCCCAAATCAAGCAGCCTAGTCGCCACACCTCCCCTGCCCTGCATCAAAAACACAGACAGTTTAATACAACAGTTTCAACTGAAAAGTACAGCGTTATTTTGAAAGCATTCCTCTCTTACCATTTTTCCCCACTGCTATTGGGCATCTCTGGTGGGTCATATTTCTCCATATCTGGGTAAACAGCCTTTGGTGTGGGGAGTGCCACCCCAGTGGGGTCACCTTGCTCAGGAGCCACATGATCGAGGGCCCCTAGCTTCCACTCCCCAGCTCGATCCACAAAAACAGCCCATACGCCCAAGTTGTTATGAAGAAGGTGGCAGTCGTTGACTAGAAAACTCAGAGCTTTCTGTACGAGGAGGCAAACAGCAGCAAGCCAGTAAAGACAGTGAGCACTCACAGAGATTAGTCGACAGAAAAGGTCAAGATTAGCTCCCCAGAAAGTACCATATAGTGTTCTGTCCTTTCCTTACCACTGTCTGGTGCAGTCCCCAGGAGACCTCTAGTTCCCCGGCACCGCCCTTCTCTGCTTGGGCTTTCAGGTGGACAGCCAGGGGTGTCACCTGCTCAGTAACCAGGTACAGGCTCTTGTCTGTCTGTAACCACCAGAAATATAATCAACTATTATCCGACCTTTTGATACTAAATTTTGGAATTCAATATCCATTATATGTATCCATTATACAACAGCACAGTATTTTTCCATCATCGGGTTTATATCAAACGGTAATAAATGTTAATATTGAAGTATTACCCAAATCGACTCAACTATATCCAGTTTCAAACAGCAGAGCTTTGTACATACAGTAACATCGAATGAGAATCATTCTAAGGGGATAATTGATTTCCTTGTGAGGGACTAATTTCAGATAGTGTGATCAGCAGGAAGCATTTTCAAAATCATAGTTATGAAATCAACGCACACAGACAGGGTGAAAGACAGACATCATTTTGTAGGTTTTATGTCAAACTCATTTTTGACATTGCATCTTATTGCTTCTCCAATTATAAGGGTATAATACTGCAGTAACAGTACATCTGTAACTACTCTAATACTTGAGGTATTACAGACTATATTCTAATATATTGAAAATATAATTGTACTCGAACTAAGGACAAGAGGATACTGCTGCACTATACACTATGATTATTGTACAAATAATAAAAACCATATTTACACTCACCTCTATCTGAACATGAACATGCAGAGAAAAGCAGATGGTGGGTGTGAGACACAGCTGATATGACACATACGTGACCAAACAAAGCTACTGCTTCCAGTTTAAAGACACACCCCTCGAAATACTAAGAACAAACACCGTGTGTGTGGGTGTAAAGCACAATGTGATGCATACAAATTTACTCACATAACAACACATACCTCTAATCCATCTACGTAGGCCAGGATGTTAGGGTGGCGCAGAGTCTTCATACGTTTGAAGGCAGCCTTGGCCAGCTGGGTCTGCTGCTCTGTGCCCTGAGCCATCTCGTACACAAACACAGACACTGGCTCTCCATTGGTCTGAGGAGGCAGGGTAGAGGTGAAATGCATCTCTCATATAACTGACGTGTGATATTTACATAATATTAATATTTATCTGGAAATATAAAAGGACCTTGATTTAGCAAATTATTAACGTAACTCCGGGTGATGAAAGCAGACAGATGGAGCTGAAGATGATGACACCGTGATAAGATGTGATAATAATCAAGACAGGTGGTTGTGTTTGGTACTGTCAACAATAACTAACGAAATATGTATAAATGTGATGAAGCATTAGCTTGAAAACGATCTACATAAGAGTTGTTAACTGGGCTAAAACAAGGTGACGTGGCGAGAAATACGTGTCTGCCTCTCAGAGTAAACAAAGCCTCACTAATATAATACATAATGATACATAATGAGGCTGGGAGGAATAAATAAGTAATGACAATAAATCAGCGTGAAAGACACTAACATAGCTGACAGGTAACCTAAAGGCTAAATCTAAGTAAACTCTAACATTAGCTTGTCTGCTAAGCGACGGGCCTCTATAACCAGGGTACTGACGCTAACAGTGAGCGGTGGATCAGCACCGATCTGCCACTTCTTACCTTTCGTTTCCCCCGATGCAGAGTCCATATTCCAGACTTTTCTTGGCTGTCTGGGAGAAGTTCATAAGCAAAGTCTTTGACAGGATCCCTGGCAAAAAAGGACCACATCTCCTCTTGCCTCCACACCTCATCAAACACACACACAGTGACAACAGGACTGACTGCTAGTAGCGGCTAAAGCTAGCAACCAGCACGGATAAAAATGGCTCCGTGGAAACTTAAGTTCTCCAGATTGGTTCCGCTTTGCTTACAAACTCAATCATCGCTTTAGCCCATATTTATCCAAGAGAAATGCCTTTTAATACCTAATTAAAAATACAATTTGAAATTCTGTCCAAGCCTGTTTTTTGGGCCACAACGTGATCTGGGTGAGGAAGCATAACCTGCAGCCTCTGGTCAACATGCAGTCTGTAATAGTTACAACAGATGAGAGAATTTCTACAATAAATTGTCCACCTTCAAGCCAGTATCCAAACATTATTAGGTCCCCTGGGTAAAAAAAAAAATCTTAGTGGCACGTTAGTGTTTTTTGTTGTTGTTTGTTTGATTTATTTTGCACAGTTAAAAAAAAAACATAGAGGATAAGATAACAAGGATAAGAAGCAATAAACAGTCAGGCAGAAGTAAAAAGCACAATGAGCTTGACCAAAAGAATGTAAGAATTTGTTTTAACACAGAATTGGGTAAATCTTGGACCAACTACATGCTGGGTTAATGTAACCCAGTAAGATATGTTGTTTTTGTCCAGTGGATAAAATACTACTTAAAAACAACAAAATACTGAGTAAAAATGTTGAGTAAAAATGCTGAATGTTGAGTAAAACAACTCACTTTCGAGTAAAAACAAAAAAGAATACTGTGTGGAAACAAAGTGTTGGATAAAAGCAATAGAATGCAGGTTAAAAGCTGATCTTGCAGAGTTGAATTAACCCAGCATGTAGTTAGTCCAGTATTTGGACATGTATACAGTATATTTAGCCAGATACGAAGATAAATTTGAAAAAACAAGGTCACCCTTTTCTTTGTGGTTGCTGCTGATCTGGCAGTTTTGGGACATGTGTTAGTTAGTCTTGTGTAATCCACACATACCAGGCAGAAGCTGATCACATGGTCTGGTTAGGCAATCATTTCTGTATTTACCATATGATTTTTATGGCCTGTGGCTTTATTTTGTTTCTTCATCAACAGGCAGCAAACTATTATTGAGATAAACAATGTCATATCAACCAGACTGTCCAGTGACAGAATAACCACTGCTACATAAATGTTATTACATATTTAAATAGAATATAGGTTGTTTATATATTGTGGTATTAGTGCTCAAATACAGTTTCTGACGAGTCATACAGGGATGTCATATAGATTGCTGTGCCCTTGCCTCTTCATCTTTACAAATATGTAACAAACCCCCCAAATGACTAAATAAAAAATAAATAAATAAATAAAAAGCAGCTCATTTTTCCCCACACACATGTGGTGAACAATGTGTGCAGTTTTTGGATTATTCTTTGTTATAGAAACCTACAATACTGCCATACCAGCTGACACATGTGCTTTGGCTCCAGACATGTTTCATACAAAAGAACTCACAACACCACAGTTGATAGGGATAACAAATATGTTTATTACTTAAAAGTATATCTTCACTTGAAGACCGGTGAGGCAAGAACATGTTTGCAAACAACTGACCTGTATGTATCAATTGCAGTAGTGCTAAGAAGTAAAATGCCTCCTAAACTATCTAATCATTTATGCAAAGTTTTTGCTACAATATGCATTTGTAAATCCAAACCCACCTTGTACTGAGAACCTACAAACCTTTCCCTCATTATCTTTTCACTTTAACACAAAATTAGCAGAAGCAAGTAAGTCAGCGATAAAGATAGTTTTATTGACCATTAACATTTAATGTTAGTTTCATCATTGCTTCAGTATAGATTTTTTTGGTAAACCAAGTTGCCTGGTCATGACAGCCATGTTTCTGATAAAGCATTGTATGAAGTGACTAGTTTTCTCCCACACAGCATACTAAAAAAAGCAAGACACCGCAGGGAATTGAACCCTGTCCCGACATAGTCAGGAGTGCCACCACCGGGGTCTTTTGCTTTTTTGTTGCTATATGAAGGGGAAAAAGCAAAACCTGGAGGAACAAAAGAGTTTGTTCCTCCAGGAAAAGAAAACCACTCAACGCTTGGCTGCTATTTTATCCTGTCACCGCACGGGGATTTCTCTCGGTCACGAGGCTGAAACTAGAAGAAAGAGACAACTGGTTTCCCCGATCCCCAGCACTTTCCCACAACGACACTGCATTGGTGATTCCACGAAATCCATTTTTCCAGATTAACAAAAGCCACGATACCAGCATCCCTGGTGATACTCAAAAGCAGTTTCTCCTTTGCAATTCGGCAGGACTCGCGGGTCAAATGAACAGTGAAGGTTTTCTTGGCATGTTTACTGCTGTAATGGAA
>OOFC01050876.1:0-18044 GCA_900323345.1 Pseudochromis fuscus | reverse complement strand
TGTTTCCTATTCAAGCCATTTGCATTGGGCAATGTAGAGCTGTGAAGTCTAGGAAGAGACTGATTAACGTCCCCCAACCCACCCTCCCATCACCCAAAAAAATGCATGAAAGCCCTTTTACAACATGTTCCAAATTCTGTAAACTTTAGAATAAAATCTAATGGATTTATTGAATACAAAATACCTTCCTACATCTCGTTAAACCACAGAGGATGCACATGATCCCGATCCATAGCACTATAGTAAATAAGATGAGCTTGTACCGAGCGGCTATCACAGGGGGGGAATCTTTCGATGATCAGCGTTAGGGGACCAGGCCTGTAAAAGAAAGACTCCAAACACGTTTTAAAACCCCCCCTCCCCCCTGCCCTTTACCCAAAAGTCTGATAGATTCAATTACTATTTCAATACAAATCACTGTATACTATACAGCAAAGGCAATGATGAGTTGATGTACAGGATAGTTACACCCACATGTACATTTCATGCATTAACTCACTGCTTGGCTTAAGAGGTAGATGTAGGTGATCTGTACCAATGACGGTGGAGGTGAAGTACTGAAGGGTTGTCGTATACACGCATCAATTGGCCGAACGGGAGACCATCCACTTTCACACTCCAATGCTGAAAGCTTCTCTGGGGAAGACCTATCGAACAACAAAAGGACTGCCTCTCCCGCCGGCTGGGGGAACTACTTCTGATCGCAGGGGGTAGAGAAGTCCGATAAGGTTCCTCTCGTCAGCACACTACCAAGGCATTCATCACAGCAGACACCACCACACTCATGTCAGCGCACAACAGGAGGGGTGACCACGGTACAAAACGCTTACACGGCTTGCCTGAAAAGAGGAAGAGAAATCTGTGCGAGAAATTGTGTTCTACAACAGTTGTTTCTATAAAGTAGTTGAACTAAATGCCTGAGAAAATTCACAGAGATACCTCTACCCAACATACAAACCAACACCCTGCTTTAAACTTGAGGCTAGAAGACTGCGCCCTGTCCCACCCTCTCAGCACTGGCTGGCTGGCTGGCTGGCTCGCTCTGGAACTGCTGCAACTGCTTCAGCGCTGGTCACTGCTTCTACACTGCCCTGCTCCTCTGGCTCCCTCTGGTGTACCCTCGTCGAGCTGTCGCTGTTGCTGCTCCTTCCTGCTCTGTTGGTCCCTCTCTGCTCCTCCCTCCACGCCCTCTGGTCCTGTCCTGCCTGGCTCCATTTTGGTCCTCCCATGCCCTCTGGTCCTGTCCTGCCTGGCTCCACTCCGGTCCTCCCCGTGTCCCATGGCCTCGTTCCACGCTGGTCCTGTGATCTTCCTCTAATAACTAAGTCCATTCTTCCTCACAATAGCTAAGTCCATTCCGACCCCCCCATTAACTCAGTCCATTTCCCCCAAATAAAAACAAAAATAAAAAAATTCTTCTGTCTTCTCTATGCAAATAAAAAAAAATTAAGCTGATAACATCGAGTCCATATAGAATCATCTATGCCTGTGATTCCTTGAGCAACAGCTCTAGTAATACAAGCTTTGAAATCTTCCAAGCTGCTTCAAAAAAAAAAAAAAAAAAAAAAACAACTGTCTTCTTTGGTCAAAACAAAAAGAATCACTTGAAACTTAAAAACATTACAACCTAAGACTGTGTTGCAGTGACTGATAAAAAAAGCAACACAAGTGAAACAAAAAGGTTAATGGCATTGCAAAATGCTTGCCATTGGCATAGACCAAAAAGTTGAGGCCTCATCTGCCATTAACGGTTACAACACTGATTGTCTTGTTTGCTTCTTTGGTTTTCAAATGAAACTTAGTGTGCTCTGTTGAAAAGTCACCAATTCTATTCAGCTAGTTTATACCGACTCAGTTTGTGTTTCTTTTTATAAAAAGATAAGTAGGCTTAGACTCATTCACTGCTCATAAACATGGCTTTCTATTTTCAATAGAAACATTTTTGTATTGTTCTTCTGATTAGCTTAAAAGGCATCTTGGCCTTTCCATTCTCAGACTGTTTTTTTTTTTTTTTTTTTTTTTTAAATAAAATCACTTCCAAAATAACAGGGCATAAGACCACAACCCTTAAACTGCTACCGAGTTCTAATAAGTTTTCATACCTTCGGTTATCAAAGGTTAACATAACTATTTGCTCTGACTCCGGGTAGCTTTGGAGCATTTGCTGAACCTATGAGCTGACCGCTCCCTTTCCAATCACGTCTAGTTACGTAAAGACATTATTTGATTTATGACCAAGTCTGTCAACTCCACTGAAACCTAGTCAGCGTCTCGCCTTATCATCATCAATCACTTCCAAAATAATCTCGTCACGAACAAGAGCGCAAGCCTTTAACTGCTACCGAGTTCTAAGTTTGAGTTACGAAAGGCTAACATGACCATACGCAGTGGCTCGGTCTAGCATAGCATCGGCTAACCGTACGTCTCCTGACCGCTCCCTTTCCATCTACGTCTACTGACGTCAAGACGTTATTTGAATCGACCAATCACCAACGGTAACATTTTTTCTACGTCACGGCTCCCACTTTAAGCCAACTGTCTAGGAAACTAAACTGGAATCTGTTATTTAAAAAATACATAACGTCAAGCAGTTACGTCGATAACTGTCATTTGTGATTCAGCTAATTAAATTGGTCATCAAGAAACCGTTTAAGAGTAACGTTCTGATAACGTTAGCAAAAACACCAGTCTATATTTGGCTCGCTCAGCCAGACGTTAGTTCAATGGCTGTCGACAACAAAAAAACAAGCTTTGGCTTAGAATCAAATAAGAATTTCTGTTGCATTTGCCCGCTAGGACGTAGTAAATAAAAAGCTGTATGACGATAAAGATTGCTGGAAAAAACTTCAACAAGCTACATTTCAGATCTTGAAATTCAAAGTGTTTGTCTTCCAAATATGGCCTGTAGGTAATTAAGGCTGATCAAAGCATATTAACTGCGAAATCTTCACGAATATCAAACTAAGAAAACCAAACCTATATATCTTCGTAGATAATGAGCAAAGCTCTAAGAATTTTTAAAAAGAAAGGAAAAAAGCTCGGTTTAACCTGCGCCGCCCAATACCGCGCCGACAGTCGTATCAATGCAGTGTGACTTAAAATGGCGTAGCTAGGGGTATTTATACTGTTTGGTGATTCGGCAACGTCGACATGAGATATTAATCCGACAAATAAGTAGTCCCTCTTTTACACAACACATGCGCTCAAAATGTTGTTTGTTGCTTCAAAATCGCGTTCGAAAACGGCTAGATATCCAAAAAATTAATTTGTGAGGCAGTAAATGAAAGATTTAAATTCTATACCAATAAAAAAAGATAAACTCCTATTCAGGAGGCAGTATCGAGGCATACAAGCGATATATGCGAAACCGTATGAATATTATTAGTTAGATTTTTTAAATCTGGGAGTAAACAAAGCACTAACAGTGAAGTACATTTGATAAGAAGACCAATTTTAAACACGTTAGTCCATTAAAAACACATTTAAACAGCCAAAACAGCTGACGTCACGGAAACGACAGCGCGGATTCATCTTTACTGGCGTGTACCATGGTCCTGCAAACCGGATCAGACTAGAATGTGGATGTCGGATCTACTTTCCCTTTACTGCAATGATTTGCTTTTTGTGATTGTAGAACAATAGAAAACAGCAAACTCATCTCCTTTAACTTGGATGGCCCGTGTTCATTAAAGTGGGTTCTGTTATGGGGGTGTTGCTGTAATAGTTTCTGTAAATGCTGCAGTATTTTCTCCATCAAATTAATCATGTAGTGTCATGTTTTGATCAAAGCCTGAAGTATTTCAGTTATATTCTACCAAATTCAGACTGAAGTGGCGCGTTACTGGTGTGTTAATGCAGTTAGACGGTCAAACGGGAAAAAACGAGAAAACTCCAGAAACATCCAGCACAAGAAAGTGTGTTGCTGTGACAGGGTGGAAAATTACCAGTAAAATGGAGAGCTACCAGTGTCCACCAGCAGAGGGCGCAGTGGAAATGCGTGCCGTTGGTCACGTCTCTCTCACTAATGAAACCTGCCCGAACCTCCCTTGTGTGTTGTCATGTACAGAACTGGTTTTCAGCATTGATTACTCCAGCCTGGACATGTCTGGACAACTTCCCTTATGCAACTGTATATTATGGTAGCTCACTATTGATCAGCTCCAGTGTTATCACAGGGCTGAGTGTAAGCCCCTCCCTGCTTCAATGAATTGATCTCTTTCATAGCAGGAGATAGCCAGGGCCATGCAGGCCTCAGAAAAAGATACCTCCTTTCATGTGATAACTAAGCCACAATAGAGTGATTATTTTATAGACTGATCAAGACCTTGCTGTGTTTGATCTTTACCAAGATCATTATTAGGAAGGTGCTCCCAATTTGTAATGAATGACTGATGGGGTTAGAAGTCATAAAGAACAATCAGCTGTCATAGTAAATACACATTTTAGAAAATAGGAGAGGCCAGTTGGGTTACTTTAAAATACAGAAAACCACCATATGACAGTGTCACGGTGTTTTCTAGCCATGGATTGTATAAAAAAAATGGATGAAACAAGTGTGACATCACCTGTTGGTTTGTGGACTTGCATCATGAAGCCAGGAGACTGGCATTTGAACATCACCAAGTTGGTTGTTTGGAGCCAGAAGTTGACCATATTTGTACATGATGGAGGGTGTGAGTAGGTGGGTCTGATCCTTTAACCCGATGAACATTGCACATGAGACTCAACTTTAGTGCCAGACGTGTCGATCAAGCTGTAAATATTCATCTTTTGAAGCCTTACTTAATTATGATTTTTTTCAGATGGACATCACTGATGAGAAGAATTAACTTAACTTAATTAACACCAGAATGACTTATAGAAAAAATATATTGACTGAGTATTTCATGATTGAATTGATGTCAACTGGAGCCAGAGTTTTTTGGAGCCAGCCTCCAGTGGTTTGCTTCATCCATTTCTATATACAATATGGTTCAGACACAGTGTTGATCATTATGAAGCAGATTTTGTGTAAAATTTATTGGAGAGCTTTTTTTTTTTAATCAATGAATTAATCCAAACAAAGATAAATGTTTTGGCTACTCCAGTGAATTAAATTCAAATGATAATATGCCCTGCTAACAAAAATAAAGGGGATGGTTGCCACAGTGAAAGTGATGTAAGAGACTTTTTGATGACAGACAATTTTGCATTATTTGATAACCTTGAGTTTGTCGTCATATTGCCTGCCCTCACTGAATGTAATTACGTAGGTACTCAACTGGATGGTTGCAGGAAACCTCCTAAAATCAATGGGGCAACATCAATAGCTCTGATCAATCTTTGTACATGTTTTTTGCATATTTAATACAATAGTGGCGATAACAAAGTAAGTAAAACATGTCACACAAGATCACAGGATAGAAACATGAAGATGAAGCATCACAAACATGTTGGCAGACTCTAATCTACAGGCTATATTAATGGGTTAAATGAGGCTTTTATAGATCCGGCTCCACTATGCTTGATGCAATTGTCTCCACTATGAGGACAAAGGTCCTGCTCTTTATTCTGGTTCACTGAGCACCCAGCTGTTACATCAGATGTGATGCAAAATCCAGCCACCATCCAGGAATTTCATACAATCCTGCTCACGAGCCGGGATTCCATTATTCTGCAGCCAGACGCAGAGGGACACAAACCTGTTCATATTTATAGATGCGCAAACTATTTGTGCAGCTGCAAACTTTGCTGAAACACTTCGAGATCCATTGGTGCAGTGAAAACAAAACCTTCTGAGGACTTCACTCCCTGTTTTCTAGATTAGAATTTCACTTTTTAACAATACATCAAGATATTTTTGTTGTCATAATGCCTTTAAACAAAAGTTGATGGTGTTTGCGATGGACGTTGACGGACACATTGCTGCTTTACAACACTGAGCTACAGAGCAGAGGACAAAGCAACGTACCAACACGGATCGCCATCAGTTCTCTTTGTACAGTCAACCCAACCAGGACGGTATTGACAGCCTGCCACCAGGGAAGAGACAGGTCATGGAGAAGTATTTTAAGCCTGTTCACACCCCGTCAGATGAGATCAAACCACGGAAGAACCACCACCACCACCATCACCACCATTCTCACCAGGAAAGTCAGTCACACAGGTCAGATGTTTTATGTTATTCTGCCTCCTTTATGAAGTTTTAAGGCCTATATCTAGTGTGTCTGTAGACATTTAAAATCATATTTTGTTCTTTGTTTATCCTATTTGTACTATCCTGCTGCAAAATAATTCCCCACAATTGCATCAATAAAGTTTCTTATTTCATCTTATCTTATTGTAACCATTGAGCAGAGAGTGTAAAACTAAAGTATCTGCAATTTCAGAAGTAAATATACCAATGATTTCAAGTTAATAAGTGTGCACAACCCCGTTTACATACAGTGTATTTAAATCTGTGTACATTTACATACTTTTCCTTTTGATGTAGATACACAAAGCTCGATGACACTGACAGAAACACTGACGAAAGCCGAGGGAACCATCGCCACCATAAACCAAGCCACTATCTCCATGACAGCTCCCACCATGCCGCCCACTATCCTCATCAGTTAAACCAGAGTGAAGAGGATGAGATACTTTATGAAAACAACACTCCAGTAACTCTCTCCAGGGCCTCTTCCTCTTCTCTGACCTCCTGCACCTCTTCCTCCTCTTCCTCCTCCTGGTACACGGAGGCAAGCGCAAGCGATCCCTTCACTCTGGGCCATGCCGAGCGGCCGCAGCATTCCCTGTCCTGCTCCAATATCCCAGATGTGCGCGTAGGTTTCCGGGAGGATGGCGGCAGCGAGCCCATTGTTTTTGCCACCGTAAAACATGGCAAAAAGGACATCGACGATAGGGGGATACATGAAAGCTCACGCCAGAGGGGAAAGCAGGGTTTTTCCTCTCTTGATCGAGGTCACAGCCGGAGTGAAGAAGCCTTACTACAGGGGAATCAAAGTGATGCGGGTGGAAAACAGTCCAGGGCATCACACATGAACTATGGGCCTTTGTATAAGACAGCCAGTTTAAACCGAAGCCTGGCTTTCAGTGAGGAGGACATTCTGTTAGGGGTCTCCAGAGGCCCAAAGAGGGCAGTCTCTTCTAGCCAACTACCTGGAAAAGGTATCCTCAAGAACAAGGAACATAATACTGATATTCGCAAGGCTAAGTCGATGGAGGTGCTGTCTCCAAGAGTTTCCAAAGGACAAAGTCAGAGTGAGCAGAAGGGCAAAATCACTCCAGCTGAGATAGAGCAAGCCAAGGCAAATTTTGTGCAGGGAAAGCTGCAGTTCTCAGCCTTTCTAGATGAGATTACAAAACAAGTTATAAGCCCATCAGCTCTTATCAGCTTTGGTGTGAACAATAATAAAACTACTACTACTGGGAAGACGTCTGCCCCAGCTCCAACAGCCGACCCAGTCAAGCCTCAGCTCCCACCCAAGAAGCACAGACAGGGCGCAGGGTATGAGACGGCGCAGCATACGAGACAGACCCGCAGACAGGAGAAGGCCAGCAGCAGCTCTGGAAAACACTCAGACGGCTCCGATGCTGAGAAACTGATCTCATACACAGCTAGAAACCACCATGGCAGCCCCCCACCTCGCCATTACTCCCACTCAGCCGGTCATCACAGTCACCACAGCAGCCGTAAAGACAGGAAGCCCTCTCCCGCTGGAGGCTCCATGCCAGGAGACAGATATGGCAGATCTGGCCCTCACCTCACGGATGGGACCAGCACCAGCCCCGAACCCACTCAGCCCAAACAGCGTCACCACCGCAAACAGCAGCCCAGCAACTTCCACGGCCAACATCCACATACGCAGCACTTCCCTCAGCAGGTGCAACCGGGCTCCGGGCACCGAGGACCGAACAACTCCCCTCCATCCTCGGCCCAGGGTGCAGGCCCAGGCCTCGGATCTGAGTCCTCATCTACAAAATCTGACTCATCCAGGGCCAGAGACACAGCCTCCACAGCGACCAGTTTCAGCTCAGAGCAGAGTGGTCGACACCAGTCACAGCATGTGGCTAGTCCCAAACAGCACAGGGTGAGATCATTTCACAGTATTTTTGCTTTATTGAAAACACAGTAACATGAGACAAGAAAGACAGGCATGAATTTCATGCTTCAGATCATGAAAATAGTAAAATCTTATAAATACAGTATAAATACCTAATTTGGCTCTCAAAAAATTTACAAAAAATATGAAAACATTTTGGCTGGTACACAAACACATACACCATCTCTGTGCTACACAATTAGTTTTAAATGATCCGTTTGCCTTCTTTCATTCTTCAGATAATACGAATAAGTCGTGTTTAATCCACATATTACAATTAATCTCTTAATCTTCTCTTTTAACTAAAAAAACAAAGCAATGGTGAAATACAAATGGTCTATGTAACATTTCATGTCACTATAATCTCTATATTTTGTGTATAATCATCAATCATGCCGGGCAGCTGATAAATCACAACAATGAAATATAAAAGTAAAACGAGTCAGTGAGCAAGCTCCTGAATGCCTCAGCACTGCAGTGATGATGTATCTGTATAGAATGAAGAGAGTGACTGTAAGAAATGTAATGTTGCTCCTGTGTTGCAGAGGCAGTGTAGCTGAGTCACTGGCTGAGTGTGTCAAACACTAGGTACTGCAAGCTGAGTCATCCTACAGCAATGCAGCACAGGACGTGCTTTTTGGGGAAACTCCTCGTGAAACTACCTGAGAAATCAGTTTAGGACAGATTAAATAACATCCACTGACACTGATCTGTACTGTTCACACTAGTAACCAGCACCAAATGTTAGAGTGAGTTGCTTGGATAAGATCCAGTATCAAGTCGCTCTTATGTAACAAACTGCTCTGGCATACACTGTGTGCTGTATTAATAAACACACACAACATTACATAACAGTGCCCTTTTCTATGTGATAGCAGTGTAGCAGTGTGCTTGGTTTATGGATTTCACACACATACACACACATATACATATGGATAATCACATGTATACAAATGGGAAAGTCCCGGTTGTTGTTTAGCCTCACAGAACAAATTGATTGTAGTAACTCAATAGTTGATTCAATCTCCTATGTTCTCAATAATGAAGTGATGACCCATCCTGGGTACACAATGTCTAACACATCAGTGACTGTAACACTGTATGGTAATTCTTACTCTTTATGGTGCTTCATGTCTCTGTTAGTTCTGTATGTACTACACACCCTACAAGAAGAAAGTTAAAGTTATATTTCTTTAAATGGCTTTTTTAAAAAGCTTCAGTTCTCATGGTGAAATATCTACGGTGCATTTTGTAATTGGACAGTGATTTGTATTGTTTTGGGCCTCATCCAAGCAAACAAACAAAATCTGTGAGGTTTAAGTTCTCACTTTCATTGTTGGTGCTTAGCAGAGAGTTCACCCTGGATTACTAAAATCTGCAAATTAAAGCTCAAAGTTAGCATTTCATTTTAAATTTTTTGTGCTGGGGAACAAAATAACACTGACCAAATATGAATGGATTGCACTGCATGTTTGAAATCTACCCTGTATCCTAAATGATCTCATACTTCCTGCAAGGTCTCCTTCTTCTTACCCTTGTTCTTTTTCATTCTAGGATATACCATGTGATGCCGACCATCTTCAGTAAGTGTCCATCATGCTCCGTCTGCCCACGTCACACTTGAGTCCAGATTTTCATACATTTCTCTCTGGCTCTTTCTGTCCCGGCTCACTCTGTCTCGTGATGGGTCAGTGGTTATTGATCACACTAATGTGCCTCCTCTTGCTCTCCACTCCAGTTTAGACAGGAAGAGGTGTCATTATAGGCCTCATTTATGCAACTGTGTCTATGCTGTTGGTAATACACAGATGTAACAGGGAAATTAAAATGATACATGAACTTTCTGGATTCTCATATTAGTGCTAATATTTACCACCTTTATAAATTTAATGCATAATCCCCTCATGTAGATACACAAGTAAAACAGATACATATCTGCCTCTTTGTTATTTTGTTATAGAAAATCATTTTTCCAGGTCTCTGTAGCTTGATAACTAAAACAGTTCTAACTGGCATACAACCTATAATACACAGATCTGCTGTGTACATACCACTGGAAATGATTGAAAATATTGGTCTGGAACCAAAAAGCAACAATTCAAAATAATCTCTTGTAATCGTACATGTGGCGACTCTCTCATCAATCAATCTGTGTTCAGAGCACTGCGGGAGGAGAATGCGGATCTTCACCAAAACCTGCTGCAGACGGTGGTTTGCATCGAGAGCCTGGAGGCAGAGCTGCAGAGGACCAGGGACGAGCTCAGTCATGTTAAAGACAAATACAAAAGGTTTGGCTTCTTTAACAGTGCAAACATCAACCTGCACAATGGATTGACATTGCTTATACACTCTGAGTAGTGTGCAGAAACAAATACTGAAGGTTACAGGAAAGGGCCTCTTCCATGCTGATATAAGCACGCCTATGGAAGGGCATTACTGTGATGTGTGCACACACTGACTGCAGAGCCACTAGTAATCAATAAAAAAGCATCAAGTCAAGGTATGGCTTTATCTAACAGCTTCTATGGATCCATTGATTGGTGGAACATACTGGATGGACCGTATAGGCTACCAATTCCTCCCATATGCATTTCTGCATGTGTTTCAGTTCCGGGAGTGGCTGACTGTATTTTCCCTGGCTCAATTCAAATGCCCTGTCCATGCACACTCACCCCGATCCCCCTGTCAGGCCTGTATTTATCATCAAACAACTGCTGCTGCTCAACAGGCACATACCAACCATTCTACAACAGACTGTAGCAGCTGGGGGTGAATGGTCACCTCTCACCCAGCTCCAGTCGAGTGTCAGTTGTTGCATATTCATTAGGAAAGTTTGTGCTTGCCACTTGCCCTGACAAACAGCTGCCATTAACATACTTAGAGACAACAACATGGTCCAGTGTACTGGCTGTAGGAAAGAGTGAATCTATCTCATTGTACTAAATAATATATATAAACTTGTATTACATGGCTCCTCTTTCTTTTTGTTACGTAGCCTTTTGCAGACACATACTGGGACCAAGCAGGCCAACAATCTGCTGGGGGAGCACCTACACATCGCGGTGAGAAAAGTAGAGATGAAGACACCATTAGAATGATAAATACTGTTTACCGCACATGTTGCATTCACAACCCACTCACTACTTGCGTGCATTTTTATTCTGTGTGCTTGTATGTGTGCAGTCAGAGAGCCTGAGCAGTGAAAGGAAGTATCTGCAAAATCGTGTTTCCCAGCTGAACTCAGAGCTGGAGGACGCCCACAGGACCATCGCAGCCATGGAGAACATCAATGTGAGCACACTGCCACCTACTGGACATTAATGCACACTTCCAGCACACAGAGAGGTTGTCAAATGGCAAATGTTATAGTTTTACTTATTCTGAGTAAAGCAGGACATTTTCAACACCATTACATTTTCACAACGTGTATATTTCCCATACATGTATCTTTGTATCTACTCTCATCTCCTCCTCTTATTTCAGTTTAAGCCCGATTACATTCAACACAAGACAATTTAATAGTTACCTTTAAATATTTTTTGTGTGTCCATGCTTTACCATTTTATACAATCTGGAAAGTTAATATTATGTTTGACATATGCAACTTTGGAAAGCTACAACCAATAAAACAGCATCATGGTTTTCTTAGTTTATTAGTATCTTGAAGATGTACGTCTTAGGAGCTGTGTGATCACTACCCACAATTTATTTAATGTTTTTCAAGCTGTGAGGAGCTGCTCTAATTCAATTTCAAGAAAGATCCATAGTATTTCAAAAGCATGATTTTAGTGTCCTGTGTTTGTGTGTAGTCTGTGCTAATTCTTACAAAGAGAGTAATTAGGATGAGCATGCAGAGAGACTCGGCTGGAAGTGACAATTATTAACTTTTCTCTTTGCAATAAAGTAGGAATGTCATTATTATCTTTTTTAAATCATTATGTTTAATTTTAGTATCTGCAGGTTTCTGGTGCACAACACTAAGCCACTTTAAGACTATGTGACAATTTGTCAAGTAATTTAACTACATTTGCTGGAATAATCTGTCTCCTTTTAGGTATTATAATCTGAACCACAAGTTTTCTGTGTTTCTTGTTTGTCTAGTACTCTGTAGTATTTTGTAGAATTTTATGTAACAAATTACTTTTTTATATGGCTAAGCTGCAAAATATTGGTTGAAAAACGCAACAAATGTAGGCAGTGAACAGTGTGTGCAAGACAGTAAAATAAAATTAAATATTTTATTAAATTATTATTATTACCATAAGGATAGCAATCAACCACTGAAATGGTACATATTTAAAAACAGGTTTTAAAGAAGTGAATTATGGAAAATCTGTAAATGTAGAAACTATTTATTTAAATTCTTTTTTAAAAATTCAGAGTGTTGGTGTGTTTGTTTTGTCTACCTCAGGTACCATGCTTGATAAAGGAACTACTGGAGAAGCACTTTGACTCAGCTGAGGCAATACAGAAGTTTCTCACAGCCTCTGCTCCAACCAGCCACTCTGCCACCTCCCCACAAACAGATGGCCAGTCCCACCCCCTTTCAGTGGAGGAGGCAGCAAATGTTTGGTTGACAAGATCAGAGGAACGTCCACAGAGGGTCACAGCCTTCATGCCATTTAAACAGAGTGCGCCAACAACAGGGAATGAAGGCACTCTCTCAGGACAGCATGAGCCAAGCCACAGCCCACCTTTCTCTGTGGCTGACATCAGCACTGCTATCTATAAGAAAATGGCTGCTAGTTATGCTGCCAGACCACAGCCTGTCTACCCTCAAAGCCAGCAGCAGCAGCAACCTTCCCTGGGTTCTAACCATGCTGACGCCCCTCCAGACCCCTGGCAAGCTCATGTGGGTGGAGAGAGCTGGGGTGGGAAGGGAGGGTTAAAGGTAACTCTTCTGGAGAGGGACGTTAAAGATGTGAACTCCATGTCAGCTCAGCAGATCCTGGATGATTTTATGCAGCAGCTGCAGGCCCACAAGGAGGCTGGTGGAGGGAAGGAGCAGCAGAGTGGGCAAGTGTGGGCGGGTGGAGTGGAACAAACAGGAAATGTTGCTGAGTGAAAATGCCATCTCACGACATGGCATGGTGAATATATATTCTCCTCTTATTGCACTGAAATATGAATTACTTGGGTGTCTCATGGATGTCTGACAGAGGCAAACACTGCTTTTCCAAAATGCTATTGGTTTTCTTCTTCTGTGTAGATTATGCACTATGTAAATTATCCATGGAGAAGGATGGAGCTCTTCGTACAAAATGGAAAAACTGCAACAACTACATCATTAAAATGAAGCAATTAGATGACAAAATATCCCAAATGTGATTATTTAATTGCATTGATATTTCAAAGTATGCTTTGTAAATGTCTCCCCATGTAAGCAGTGTGTTTTGAAAATGTGTTCTTCACTCTCTGTTCCTTGTTACTTTGTAATTGTCTTCAAAATTAGCAGCAAGGTGAGATATGTCTTAATAATAGATATTGTTAATGTGATAATTATGAAAAAATGTGAACATTTGTGAAAACATTACAATGGCTCCTCATTTCAGTTAACTCAATACCTATGACTGACTTTTAAGACCTGTCAGTAACAGTAAAGACGTGTATTTTATCATTTAGGATTAGAAGAAAAATGAATTAAACAGGTTAATATGGCTATGTGAAGAATGAACAACTGCAAAGAATCTCTTTATTGATCTTTGATCAGAACCTTGATGGACCATCAGTGAAAACATTACTGGCAACAATTTTCTTTCTTACTTCTATTGATAATGACTTAACCAGGAGGGACTTGTGGTTTCTCACACTGAAACAGCTGTTAATGTTTGGACTGTGTATTTGTAAAGATTAACTCAATAACTTAATATTCAGGGAGCAGATTGTAACTGAACAGTAACTGGAATTCAGAACAAACAAAGAAAACTGCTTTTAAATGATTACATATTTTTAAATTATATTGTACTCTTTATATATATTATATTGTATGCTCAAAGGTTGGTGTAGATGTTGAGTAAAATGTGTGTATGTGTGTAAATATGATACATCAAACATGCTGGCTCTCCTTTTGTGACATTTAGTTACTAAATATGTACAATTAGGGTATTGTGACAATGTATCTTAGATTAAAGAACATATTATTGTTATTTTAATCTTTATGGCCCCAGTTTGGATTTTACTGTTATAGTTAAATAAACATTGTTACAGCGATTCTACCAATAAAGACTATCCAATACAATATCTCAGGTATCTCTTCATTACTCAGGTTTTCTTTGGTTCTCTTGAAATGTTGAAGTGTTCTCTTGAAGCGCAATAAATATAAAGAAAGTGTCAGCTGGCAGGTAACCTCTCCCACAGATCCCTCAGTCACTCAAACTCCTTGAAAACATCCTTGGAAATAAGTTTAATTATGTTGTGGTAGGAGAACATTTACAGACAGTTTGTAAATACGAAGCATGACTTTGTCTTTGTTATCTGTGTGGTAAGAGATGCTGCTGTGAGACTGGCTTCTACTGAACTGCAGCTCTGATTCAAGCTGTCATAAATACTTTTAATAACAGTTTAATCCTATTGATCCAGCCCCACCAACCTCACCAACCTCACTCCCTATCGTGCTACATTCATAATCCCCTGCAAGCGTAACTCTTGTCTTACTTTCACTTTACACAAACGTGAAAGTAAGACTTTCACTTTACAGTTCACATGCCCATGATACACTGCACATCATTCTGGGAACAACAATAAGTTCATTTCACCCAGTGAATTAATCAGCGGATATGTTACCTACCTAAGATCTGAATATTACAATAGATTTTGATGCCTTTTCTCAATGTGATTTGTTGTGGGTTGTTGCGTCACACATGACTGCAGGTTTAGGATGGAGTTTAATCGAGGTACATACAGTGAGCTGGGTTTAGGTTCAAACCAGTTGGAGGAACAGTGGGTTTACTACATCTAATGGCAAGAAAACATAGTTAAACGTTCAACTGCATTGTTTACTAATACATGTCTGGGCCTATATCAGATGGCTCCAACTACAAACTGCACACAGGCCTAATTACACAATGAAAACATGATGCTGACAATAAACTAGATTTAGCTCCACGTTGTCAGATGTCATGATATTCTTAGAGCAAAAATGCATTTTTTCATCTGTTGTTCCCCGCCTGCACTGATGGGTGTCAGGTAAGGCCACCTGTCATAATAGTCTAATAGGCCCTCCCATACTGTCCATCAGAACAAGTTTGCTGATGAGACACTGGCCTGCTTTCCCATTGGCCCCTGAGCGTTAATAGGATCCCAGGGACTCTGTTGGGGGGATTACGGTTCCAAACTCTCGACTTTGTCCAGTCTCTGTGTCCTCCAACCATGGGTTCAGCGGTCTAGGGGGGCGCCGCACATGCACAGACCCAGAGGGGCGCCATCAAAAGACAACATCACATCAAGAGGAAGAAATCGTTGGTTTCATCTTGAAGGAAAGGAAACGGCGGTGTGACCCACTGCTTGAGACGAAGATTTCATCATCTTTGAGAAAAGGAGTAACTGTTCTTCTTCCACACTTCTACAATCTTCACTTTTCTCACCTTTTTTCATTTTGGCACTCCACAAATCTGGATTATAAACATCTTTTTGGGACAATTTCAGCAACCAAGTGAAAGCTTTTGGATTATCCTCCGAGGTCCTTCCACTGTGTCCTTTACCAACTGAGGGATCTACCTGCTTATCCCCTCCACCTGGAACAAATTAGATGAGCTCAACCTGCTAATAACTTATTAAACAACAAGCGCAGGGCCTACACCGACCACTGACCATCCCAGTAGCACAATTTGTACAACACTGAAATTAACTTTGTTGTGAGCGGTGTCAGGTTTGCCTTTTTATATGCAGCTAGCTGCCTCTGGAGAAACTCCGTTTCTGACCGGACCATCTTCTCTCTAGTTTACCTTTCTCTGCTTCCTTTGTGCTGATCCGTGCATGGTCGTGAGCCATGGTGCTGTTGAAGATGAAGTTCACCCTGCAGCGGCGGGTGCGTCTGGCACAGGGCCTGTGGCTGATGTCGTGGATGGCAGTGATGTGCGGGGCCTTCGTCTTTTCTCTTGGGGTTTACCTGAAGATAGAGCTGCTTCGTAGGGCTGAGGTAGAAAGAGGGAAATGTGCTCTAATATGTGAACGGGAAGGCTAAGTGGCGCCTAAGTCTAAAAACACTGCATGGATTTATTGAAATTTGAAAAAATATGGGATTATAGGGTTGTTTACTGAGTCTGCTGTGCTGCTGCTTATCTATCAGATTTGTTTGACCTTAGCTCAGTTTAATTCAGAAATACAAACACACGGCGCACAAAAGTGTAAACATACACATTCATGCATGATAAGTCTGGTTTGTGCAGAATGCTTAAAAAGCTTCTAAAATATCAACCACCCCCCCCCAAGTTCAATAGTGTGCAGTGTGTGTTGAATGCAGGTAACGTGACCATGAGGTGAAGGTCATGACCTCTACATGACTGGTGCATTTATTTAAACTCACCAGTCATTGGCCTTTATTGATCAGGGATTGATTTGGATAAGTTGGAAGAATTGATAACCAGTTGGTTACACAGGAAAGCTAGAGGCAATGAACACATGCCTTCAGATATTTATTGATATACAATGAGACAATCAGACTTTATAGTCTTTTAGTTGTGTGGGAGCTAGTACTGCTGAGGTGGTATAGAGATCATGATGAAGACTGTGAAATAAAGAAACCTGTGATCTTACAGAATGATTCACAAGAGCCTAATCCAACTTTGAAAATGGAGACAAATACATCATTTATACAGTTTATTTTGGACTTTGTTGCATTTTCTTATTGACAAAACTGATATTGCCACATGGAGCAGTAAAGATGTCTTCTCAGCAGCATCCAGAGGTTGAGATTTTTTCTCATTAAAGGCATTTGACCAAACAGATATTACAGGCTGATCTTACAAGGTGGCAGTACTGGGCTTTAATTGTAGGTTTTTAATTGTAATTTTAAAACAACAGTGGGCCAGAGGGTTTTTGTGGCTGGCAGACTTTTAAAAACTCTGCAAATATTAAACCAAGTCCATAACTGACTTTTGCTGTAAAAGGGGGCAATGAATTAAATTTATCATCTTATTGCCATATAGTCATTGCAGCCAGCATATCAGCACCTAATTGAAGCTCTGGGCTGCCAAGGTCATTTTTAGAATAGATAAAGCAAATTGAACACAGGAATATTAGCTGCTGAAGTGTGTGGAGGAAATGACAAAGTGACCTGCAGTTGGCTGCTGCTCGTCTGTCATGTCTGACTGTGCTCTCTTCTTCTCTTGAGGTGATGGACAACACAGAGATCCATGTGGTGCCCAACATCCTGATGATGGTGGGCCTGGCCTCCATCGGCACCAACTGGGTTGCCACTCGTGTGTGCCAGGACTCCCTGGACGCAAGCCGGTTCCCCCGTTGGAAGGTTCTCCTGCTGGGCTGGTACGCTGTAGCCGCACTGATCTGTTGTCTGCTCGTCGCCGTGGTGGTGCTCAGCTACGCCCTGCAGGGACGACTGGAGGAGTCTCTGAAGGTGGGTCCACAGGGAATTAGAGGATAACAGGTCAAGGAGTAAAGTAAGAATCAGTATTCCCCCTGCCCCCAGTTGCCTAAATAATAAGAGCAAAATGATAGTCATTTATCAGTATGTAAACACATTCAGCTCACTTTTCATTAATTTCTGATGTTGGAAAGAATAACAATATAGTGAGGGAGTTAAGCTCTCATCCTTCTCTTCAGCCTCAATTAAAAATTTAAAGTATTTAACCAAGAATCCAGACATCATTAGTCAGTGTCTCTGAGATCTGCTGCATTTTTGTAGTAAAATGCAATTACCGTATTTTCCGGACTATAAGCAGCTACTTTTTTCCGACGCTTTGAACTTAACCACCGGTGTTTCTCATGTATCGGAAAAAAGTA
>OOFC01050875.1:16589-35819 GCA_900323345.1 Pseudochromis fuscus | reverse complement strand
AGAAGTGGCTGTAGTACAGGACGTGGCTGTAGTACAGGAAGTGGCTGTAGTATAGGACGTGGCTGTAGTATAGGAAGTGGCTGTAGTATAGGAAGTGGCTGTAGTATAGACCGTGGCTGTAGTATAGGACGTGGCTGTAGTATAGACCGTGGCTGTAGTATAGGAAGTGGCTGTAGCATTGGAAGTGGCTGTAGTATAGGAAGTGGCTGTAGAATAGGAAGTGGCTGTAGTATAGGACGTGGCTGTAGTATAGGACGTGGCTGTAGTATAGGACGTGGCTGTAGCATTGGAAGTGGCTGTAGCATTGAAAGTGGCTGTAGTATAGGAAGTGGCTGTAGTATAGGAAGTGGCTGTAGTATAGGACGTGGCTGTAGTATAGGATGTGGCTGTAGTATAGGACGTGGCTGTAGTATAGGAAGTGGCTGTAGTATAGGAAGTGGCTGTAGTATAGGACGTGGCTGTAGTATAGGAAGTGGCTGTAGTATAGGACGTGGCTGTAGTACAGGACGTGGCTGTAGTATAGGAAGTGGCTGTAGTATAGGAAGTGGCTGTATGAGCTTGTTCTGATGTAGTGTGATATGGAAACTTAAGCACCTCCAGTGTAACAAGGATTCAAGTAGCTGTCTGACTGTGGGATTGAGAGGAGAGCCGAGAGGAGAGGAGCATTAGGAAACAGCAGACAGTAAACCTGAGCAGGTTGTAGCTGTAGCTCCTCGGTCACACCTGCAGCCAGCTGTCAGTACTGAACACTAACAACATCATTCTTATGGTGGCAAAAGCAATTAGGTTTTTTCAAAGTGAATATTTTTGAAACCATCTGGGGATGTTCTAAATCTGTAAACACTGAATAATTGATAAATACATAAAAAATCATTGAAAGACATTTTACATTGTGTAAGTTGATGAAGCAGTTCGCTGGAAAGTAGCAGCAGTGTTTCTCTATCTGTTGCACACATGATGCACAGCAGAGACCACATATACTGTCAATAGTTGTGCCAGAAATAGATCTCATATAACATACCTCAGGTTGTGTTTATGGACATTTTGAGGTGAGTAGAACATGACCTGCCTGTGTGGACAGCTGGACTGATTAAAATAGCAGTGTATCTGTGCCATCAGAAACTCAACATCAACTCATTAACTCACATTGTTACAACTTTGTTTCATTTATTATATTAAAAGGATGAATGTTGAGTGTTGCTGAAAGCATCCTGTGCACAGCTGTGAGTTCACTGGAGACAGACTCAGTGGACACCAGGGACGTCTGCATCATGTTTGTCCATCTCACAGGGCAGGTTTCAGGGTGGTGGTAACCTGAGTGTCAGGCAGCCTTCATGTTGGAGAATAGCACCAACGCTGCTGCTTGAAACACGCTGACACGGCACTAAAATAGAGCAGTGCTCTGTTTGATTCTGATTATTAACCACAGTTTACAGCAGGGACACTCTCAAGTAGTGAAGCAGCTTTTCAAAGTTTGCTGCTATCCCTGCCCTAAGACACCAACAATAATAATAATAATGAAAACCTTCATCCAGATTTTTATCACCTTCGTAATATTTCTTTTATTGGATGAGTTTACCAAATCCAGTGAAGAAGTTTCACAGGATTTGGTTTTAATTTTACTTCTGGATGAATATTTTGATTATTATTATTATTATTATTATTATTATTTCACGGCAGACATAGCAAAAAACTACTGTCTGTCTTATTTAAATTCAAATTTCAAAGTGAGCTCAAAAAAATCCTCAATTTAAGCCAAGAACATTTCATAAAAGTTTTTTCTTGTTTCTCTTCATCACATATTTCCAACAGCGACCTTAAAACTGCACATGCACAGTATATAAACCATAAAAAGCTTGTTTCTAGATTTCTTTTGTATTGAGCAGCAGCATCTCTGGAGGTCAAAGTGCACTGAGGGGATTTAAAATGTTTCCTTGTCAAGGAGTTTTGTTTCAGCTCAGGTCAAAATTTCAAATAACAAGTATTTTAGCTCCAATCAGATCTCAGGGATTTTAGGACACGTGCACTCAGGAGAACATGTCTTGCTGCTGGTCCTCTTTCTGTCTTTCCTCTCTCCACTGTCTACAGACCACACTGGGACAGGTATTTCCCTGAGCAGTGCTCGCTTGGGCTAAAGTGCTGACTTTTTACTAAACTGTCACACCACCACCACTCACACATGTTTCCCAGGATCAGGACACTGTCCCTCAGAGACACTGTCCCTCAGAGACAGATCGATGCTCTCAGAAACTCCACACCACAGTGTATCAACACCAAAAAAAAAGGCGGTCACACCTGACATTGACGACCAATAGTTTGGTGAGGGCGTACGACCCCTCCAACCACCATCCACCCATTCATTCAGCATTCATAGGTACAAGGTGGGTGAAGTGTCCTGCCCAAGGACACTGACCCTGACATGTAGGCGGTCTGAGCCCACCTCTGTGACCTGGGTCCATCACGTTAATGCTCCATTTGTACCATGTGCTTTAGTGTTTGTGTGAAGCCAGAGTTATTGTTTATTCTCCATTAGTGCATAAATTAGGGTCAGCCCCTTTAAAAACAGCTGATTCACTGCTTTCCTCACGTATCCTGCCCTGGATACACCCCCCCCACACACACCCACACACACACACGTACACACACACACACACACACACTTACACACACAGCTTCACAGCACACACCAGGAGTCGTTTAGTGTGAATTTGTCCTCCGAGTGATTGCATCGGGGGGATGCCAAACTCTTTTGTTGTGTTAATTAAAGCTCAGCAAAATGATATAAAAAACAAAAAACAAAGAGCATTACCTGAAGCCTTCAGGGAGCACTTCTGAGGAGAGAACCAGTTTTGGAGATAATATTCAGCTCTGCTAATGAGCTTTTAGCTTCTAATTGCATTCAAGAATGAACTGAAGGTATCTTCACAAATGACTTCTGTTGAAGGCAGAAACAAAAACCAGTCCAGATATGATGTGAGGGACTCACTCACCACTTCTCTCTGAAGGATGTTTTTTGATTGATATTTTCTGCAGCAGCACTGACACAGTTTCCTTTCAGATAAACACTCTCACTTAGTTTCTCTTTGGTTTCTGTTGCTCATGTCAGATTGTGTGTGGTCACTGTGATTTTATTTTCCATACTGACTTGTATGACTGCAGTTCTTCCAGCAACACACAGCACCCCTGTCGGAGAACCCTGGTGGTGGGCTGACCCTGGCTCAGCCGGTCAGACTGGATTAGACTGGCTTCAGGCCAAGTGATAGACTGATTGTCTGGAAGAAACCAAACACCAAATACCACAAATACTTCACAAACCACGGTGACCACAAAACACAGAAACCTGGAAGTGGGAACAAACATGAAGTCTGTAGCATGGGTTCAAGGCAGACTGAGGAGAAGCAGGTGGGATGTCTCAGAGAGTCAGATAACACACAACAACTTGTTAACCTGTTGTGTGATCATGTGATAAATCACTGATCTTGAAATGATTCTTTTTCCACATTAAGTGTTTTAAATGGTTCTCAGCTTCTCTGCAGTGTAATGATAAACTCTATGTCTCTATAGTGTCTATGTCTGGACTATCTCTGTGTTTAATGATCTGTACAGAGTGGGAGAACACATGGGATGGAGATGATATCACCGCTGATCTTCAGCTAAACTAAACAACAGAGGGCTCCTTCCTGGAAGCACTCAGCCAATCAGCAGTGAAAGATGAAGAGCTGACACAACACTACAGGCACATACTGTGTATATAATAAAGTTATCTTTCTGAGAATATTTCGTATCACATGATCTCTGTTCAGGCGACACACACACACACAGACACACACAGACCAGGCAGCAGGTGCTAGGGGTGTGTTCTGATATATAATCCTATTGTCGAGCAAAGCTCAGGTCACAACCTCATGTCCCGCACAGACTCCACCCCCCACTCGCGCTCCTATTGGCCCTCCTGCAGCAGTGGGCGCCACCCACATTACCCCAACTGTTGCTCGGCTGCATTCAGGCGCCACGGGAAAAAGGGAAATTTCAGCTTCTTAACAAAAACGATGAAGCTCATAATATAAAATGTGAGGAGGCACAGCCAGCCTCAACCTGGAGACAGGATCTGGGACATGTGGAGCGTTAGAGTCATGTCAGATCTGTGTGGTCGTCTCTGGTCCAGCTTTACTGACTCATTCAGTTTCAAGTGAACCCCATCACTGCATTGTTTTTGGTGATGCAATATGCAGACTGTACACTCTTGTGATGCTGTGAAAATGAAGTAGTTGAGAAACATTATGACAGAAGAAAGTACGTTTGTCATTTCTGTATCAGCTCAGAAAAATACAAGATCAGTTTGTTTTCACACTGTGGTGATGAAACGCTGCAGACGTTACTCTGACTCCAACATGACAACGTTACTCCTACAAAGAGGTTTGGACACATCATTAAGTCACAGTCTTCCAGCTTCATAACACGTCCTACAGGTTTAGTTTGCTTGAGCTGAGTTGTATATATATTTATGAATATATTAATAAACTCAACTCAGGAAAAACTCTACTTTTTTAGGTTGAAATAAATGTGTCAGCTTCAGGTTTCTGCTGTTCAATATGACCTTGTTGGTACTGAGAAAGGTTTCCTATTTCTTCCTACATTATTGACAGTATTGTAGACCTTGGATCTAGATGAGTATAGATGAGTTTTTCTGCAAACTAAAATACTGGAAACATCCAGCTTGGTTAAATATTTAATTTCACTTGACCCTGGATTTTTATTTTTAAGTCTTCACACACTGAAGTTTTGAGTATTCCTAAGAAATGAATAAGAAAATGTATTTGTAGTACAACATAATAACCACAGTACAACACACAGACTCTCTCAGCTTGCAAGTGATTTCTTTGAACCACAGTGTGATTGTTTGTCCAATGGGCCCTGAACGCCTCATGGCACCAGCTGTCTCACACCAGGAAGAGTGGATTGACCTGTGTGTGTTGGTGTGTGTGTGTCGGTGTCACATGAAGGGACCAGCCCCCTTCATGCCTTGTTAGGAAAGCCGTCCTCCCTCTGCCTGTGTGTGAGCTCACTTCATGTCAGCAGCAGCAGCAGCAGCAGCAGCAGCAGCATGCGGCAGGACGTCCGCTCTCTCCCCCGTGCTGCTGGTTCACCAGGATGAACGCTCTCTGCTCTCTGCTCTGTATCAAATACAGGTAGGGAGGGTCTGCACACACACACACACACACACAGACACAGAGGGAGGGGGTGTTAAGTGACTGTTGTCGTCACTGTGGTACTAGATAAGGACACTCTGCTGTTTGTGTTTGAAGGCTCACACTGTTGTGTTTACAGATTGTTTTGCTTTTCATCCAAATCTTATTTGTGCCAAAAAACTATAGAGTATCTCTCTCTATACTACTACTAGTATTTTATTATTCCTGTTATTAACTTTCTGATGAATAGATGAACAGACTGAATGAAGTAAATGTCTCTGTGCTTTGTGACCATGAAGGAGTCCATGGTGTAGATCACACACTGTCAGAAACTTGGTGGATGTAACAAGTCCGTCCTTCATCCTGACTGAAGTGAATAAGGACACAACACATGACACATGCTTCCATCAGCTGAAGATGTGAATGTTGATGAGGAAGATGTTAAATGAAAAGTCTCAAGAAGGAGCAGGACCAATACGAGCCTCAGTCATCTCTGTCTGTTAAACTGTGACACTGATCACATGGAGTCATCATCCTCCCACAATTTGTCATGTCTACCTGAGCAAAGTGATCCTGTAATTTTTTCAACATAGTAATTTTGACAGAGGTGGACGTCAGGTGACGTAGTTAAGAAGCCAAACATGGTGGCAAATTATTACATTGGGAGACACCTGTTTATTTCCCATCACAGACCAACACTGTCTGTCCATAACCAGGTGATTATTATTGTTATAACCATGACGACGAACCTGTAACAAAGTATTAATTTTGAAACAAATCACTGTAGTTCCTCCAACTAGAGATTAACTGCAGCAATGTGACAGTAAAAACAAACTACAGGTCGTTGTGCAACATTTTCTGGCCTTATAGAAATCATCACATTTCAATACGACCAGTATCTGCAGGTAGGAGACAGGAAACATCCTCCCAGCAGCATCACTGCTCCTGCTGCTGCAGACAGACACAGTGGTTACTCCCCGACCACATGTGGCAGACACACAGTCCTGGGCTGGTCTCTGTGTCACCCCACTGCTGCTGTGTGGTTTCAGCCTCAGACAACAGGAAGCAGTTATTCCTGTCATGATGTGCAGTTCATAGTAATTGTGTTGAAACTGCCTCTATCTATCTATCTATCTATCTATTGAATCGAAGATGTTATTGTATGTTTGCTACTTTTGAAATATAAAGTACGATATAGAAATGCTAATGTTGCAGTAACATTTTAAAGTCATGTGAGTTTAACCCTGTGACTCTGAGCTGACTGATGTGAAGGTAGCAGGTCTGTGCCTCTGTCTCTGTTGAGTTGGAGACATCTCTTCTTTGTTTCTGCCACTTTTAAACTGCAGCATGTCTCTAACTAAATGCCTGATGCAGATCCTCACTCAGAAGCACTTTGATGCCAAACATCACACGTGTGAACTGTCAGAGTCACAGTCTAAAAACACGACAGCAGACCCACCGAGTGTCTGCTCGTCATACAACAGCTCTGCACATACGACTTCAAACACAGCAGAGTCTATCTAAGAGTCTATCAGTGACAATAAACACTGCCTTAAATTTAGACAAAGCCGCTTTGCGAGAAAACCAGCAGGTAAATGTGATGTTGAGTTCTCACATCTGACAAGCTTATAGGACTGTAGTGCAGTGTGTGTGTGTGTGTGTGTGTGTGTGTGTGTGTGTGTGTGTGTGTGTGTGTGTGTGTGTGTGTGCCACGTGAGTACAGTTTAAAGTCCATCTCTGCGATCTGTATGTACTTTGAGGGGAGGAGGACGCAGCTGCTGATCGCCATGACGATACTGTATTCTTTATTTTTTCCCCACACACCCACACACACACACACACACACACAGGTAATGTATATGTCCGCGTGACGTGTATCTCATCTTCGAACACGTCAGCAAGCGCTCGAGCGGACAGGCAGGGAGCCGTTCGCGTGCAGCTCAAGAAATGTGAGCGCGTCGCCTGGGAGTGGAGGGCGCGAGCAACTGCGCATATGTGTAAAAATCAATACAGCAACTGCACTGCGCTTGCGCCAGTATATCAACATGGACGCCTTCGAGGTGAGACTTTAGGAGGTTCGCCGGTACCAAAACCTTTACAATACGTTTTTGTGGGTGGTGCGTGGCGCGCGTCTACCAAGCGCACTAGCAAGCTGCAAAATGAAATATGAGTTTAGCGTGTCCACATCCTCAGAGCGCGTCGGTAGTCCGCTAGTGGTGCGCGCCCCCTTTGCGGAAAGTATGAATTGGCCTAATGTGTGGCACAATTTGATTGGACCATTGAATCACAACAAAACCCGGTAGCTACTTGGCTAGCATTACTAGATGATGCAAGTACTACATAGTACTATTTACTACTATAGCTACTACCACTCTCTCTGTCAGTGTTTTCTGGTGCTTTATTGTTTATTTTTTTCACATACTTGCATATAAAACAATAAAGATACAAAAAGTACAGTGGATGTCAGATGGTCAATACTTTGTAAACTAAAATTCACAAAATATCTATAAACCCAGTGAACAGGTAACCATGTACAGTCGTACTAACAACAGCAGTTTTTCAGTCTAAAATATTTATTGATTGATTGACAGGTGGATATAATGATGTTATTGGTTCAAATTGTTTTGGCCACATCATTATTATTATTTATTTATTTATTTATTTATTTTACAAAAGAAAAGAATCTGATTGAACTGAAGATTTTTTTTGAAAGAAAAATAAAAAATAAAATTCTGTTAGTAAGTGACCAATACAGCTTTTTCCTTCCAATGGACTTTAGCAACACATAGTGGACAACAGTCAGTGCAGCCGTGAATGTGACTTCTGTGAGATCATCATTCAGGCTGTAAACTCCATCAAGCCAAGGAGTGTTTGACCAGTTTGCTGTGTTTACATCCTTGTCTTATGTCCACTGGTGACCATGTGAACTAGCCTGTGTGTTACTGCAAAGACTCAGATTCAGTGAGGAGTCACAGTAACCTGTACAGGGTCTGTAGGTCACAGAGGAGGTGATGTTTGCAGTGCTGAAGGAGAAGTTCCTGTGGCTCATATATTCCTGACAGCAGGCTCCAGCAGTCCAAAGAAGGACTTTGGTAAAATGTGTTTCCTCTCCCTCTGTCCACCAGGCGCTGTTTCCAGACAGCACATTTCTATGTGGAGGACAGCAGCTCACCCAGAGTGGTGCCCAATGAGACCATCCCCGTCATCCCCATCCCAGGTAAGACCCGCCCACTCACATGATGAAGGTTGAGATGCTGGTTGTCAGGGAGACGGGTTTCTGACCACTTGTTGGTGTCCATTAGTGGGGATTCAGGAGTGTGAAGAGCAGCCATGTCAGATAGGGGCTGTGGGGTCGTAGGTCAGGACTATTCTTACTGCAGAGGTCAGAGGTCAGGAGCCGGAGAGAAGACCCTGCTGATCTCAGGGACGAGCAGCAGCAGTCCAAGCTGGGGTGAGACACATTCATGAAAGAGTGAAAGATATACAGGACATACTGACGGTGTGTCCTCTGCAAAACTGGCAGCTTGATCTCAGATGTACATCACTGGTGGCTAATGCTTCTGTATGTGTCACGTCCTCACTTTGAGCAGTGGTCACCACCCGACCACCTCTCTGACCTGTGAGAAGCTCACCCGACAGAAAACAGGAGTATGTGTAATCTGATGATATGAATCTACGACCTGTGGTGTGATTGTGTGAAGGTGTAAGTGACTGTGTGTGAAAGAGAGACTCTGCCTAGCTTACCAATTAGAAACACTCACACACACACATTAGCAGAGCAGCTACGGGGCTTGAACTCGGCTCAGTGGCTGCTCCAGCTTTGGTCCTCGGGCCCAGGATTTGGATCCACAGACGTCAAATCAATTAAAAGCTTGTGGGGCCTCTTGACAATAGGCCCTGTCTGAGTCCAAAGACCTCGATTCACACCAGGGCCTGTGTGCCCAGCATGGCAGAGTCCAGCACACACAGAAAGGGTCTTTGAGCCTCTTTCCCTTCCCCCACTCAGGGAACCAATCAGACACATCCTCAGTTCATCCTGCGTTCACCATTAACATGTTATTTTCTAGTGGTCAGGTAGCTCCACACACCTTCAGCAGCTGAGTGTGAGGACACCGCAGACAGGGACGTGGTGTATGACCATATGTTAGTCGTGTTAATTGTGCCAATAAGCTCAGACTGAGCGCCTCACACATCCTGTAATCCTCTTTAAGACCTTCTGCTGGATTTAAAACCTGCAGGCAGCAGCTGATTATTACACAAACCTCCACACACACACACACATACAGACACACACAGGCAGACACACACTGCAGATGTATCACATTTGTGTCATTTACACTTCATGAGCATGGGCATAGAAATCAAATGGGGTCAGATGTGGTAGCTTGTCAGTAGATGTGTGAATCAGAATCAGATTTATTGGACCACATGCAAGGATTTTAACTCAGACATGAATGTTAACAACAGTTTGAAGAAGAATCTGTGTGCAGAGTGGTAGGAAATACAGAGTTGATGTTAATAAATAACAGTTTACTGACACTTTTTACATGAGGCAGATGATCAATGGTGCACTTTAACAAAATGCTGACAGGGAGGACCTGATTACTCTTTGGTTTTTTTGTCATTTCCATCTACAGCTATACAACAAACACACTTTCAGTCTAGACTTAGAAGCCCACAGGTGTTAGACAGCACCAGCGATTATTTTTCTTCAGCTGATGTCACTCAAAAAAAAATGGCGTCATAAATAAAGTTAGTTTCCCAAAGCTGTGCAGCGTGCTCCTGATCTCAGCTGCAGCCTCCACCAGCAGAGAGGGAGAAATATGCAGCAGACACATGAGCTGTCCTGTGTGAGCGATTGTACTCTACTGGCTGTAAAACATGTCAGAGCAATAAAAAGAGATTGCATCTGTTCTCACTATATTTAATTGGCTTCCCAGACCTCTCTGCTTAACACTCAGCCGCCTGCTGTGTTTACTGACACACAAATAATTTTGTCATATTTGCATACCTAAATGAGCGCCTGGCAAGACGCAGAGTGAGCGAGTGTCGGCTCCTGTTAATATTTGATGAGGACTAAACTGAAGGCAGCTGTGAGACACTTTTAGCTGTTGTGTAATGTTTTGATGCTGAACAGTCTCCAGTCGTCTGCATGGAGTTTAGATATTTTGCTGTCAGGATGTGACAAACAGCGACTGTTGGCGTGCACGTGTTTCCCAGCTGATGAAACATCACAACAGCCAGAAGTTACACATGCAAGTCTTTTCCTATGTTTTATTGTCTGCTTGGTCTGAGCTGTGAAACCAACAGAGAACATGTGTGACAGACTCTTTACCTTTATTCTTTAACAGCATCGTCACAGTGACTGATCCACTGGGCGCCTCTGTTCTCCACTTAAAGATTTAACTCTTTAGTCAACGTAATTTACAATTCTCCCACCAACTGAGATACAATGTAAACATAAATCAAATGAAGAAGCAGTAATTTTACCAATAACCAATTTGTAAAAACACAGAAACTTCTGATCGTACAGTGGCGTTGATTTGACGTGTTGTCACTGTTTGATGAAGGATGGTTACCAGACTGTTTATAGAAATGGACGAAGCAGCCAGAGCTCAGAAATTAGCTCAATAGAGAATGGGAACATACATCATGCCGCTGTGGATTATGGGATGTGTCCGCCATGTTTGATGTCCTCAATGGTAAACAGATGAATAGCGTCAGGAGTCAAAAATGTGTATTTGACACACATAATATTAATATTGTAACACACATTTTACAGGACACCAACAAAACAAGTGGGGCAGCATTTCAATATGTGGAACAGATGCTTAAACACGAGTGATCGCTGTTGTTTTCTTCGCGACTTTAGTGAACGCTCAGCAAACAGCTGATATGTACCTTCTCAAATTGACTGAATACCAAAACAACTGGTATCACTGGAAATGACATGGAAAGAACTTTTCAACTATATCTGGATCATAGCCATCGGATAAACAATAAGAAAGTTACAGAGCGTTAAGTAGCTAAACAATGACACTTTGGTACCTGAATTATAACAGGAACCAATGGAGATCTGGATCTGGACTGTGGCCCCGGTTGCTCTGTTTAAATGATCATAATTTTATCAATGTTCGTCCGATTTCAGAAAGTAAGACATCATTGGAAATGTTATTCAACTGCAAAAAAGTGCAATGCTCTCAACGGCCACCAGAGGCTGGCTCCAAAAGACTCTGATGAAAAATGACCTTTTTTAAATTGAAGTCCTTTGAAGCCATGAAATACTCAGTCTGCATTTTTCCACAAATCTTTCTGATGTCATCAGGTAAACTGAGGATTTAGGGGGAGGTGGTTGGTTTGATTGACAGGTTAGGTCTCCAGTGAGGTTAGACCTGAGCTCCAGTCTCATACACACTGGACAGTGACCTCGGGTTCGAGGGTCAGACCCGCCTCCTTGTTCCTCTCTTCATATCCAAATATGGTCACGTCTGGTTCCGAACACCCAACATGGACACGTTCAGATACTAAAACCAGTGGGTGACGTCACGTTTGACTGAAATCATTCAAAAAATACAGAGTTATCCAAAATAACCAGTGATCCAACTCCCAAAACTCTCACACAATAAATGGTCCAATTTCACCGACACTAACTTAGACATACATACACATTAAAAATGGGATAACACTGATGTTATTCTGAGTAACCATGACAACCACGACCTCTGTCAGTTTGATTTGAGAGACTCTGTGGTTTCTAATGTGTGTGTTTGAGTAGCTGTGTACGAGCTGTGGTCTGTAGTTTCACTCCTCATCACTGACCTGATGAAGCAAAGTGCTGACACAGCGTCTCTGAAGTCACATACTTGTGTGTTTTACTTGTCAGAGGCAGGTTGCTCTGTCTGTTTGAGGAGCGTACATGTTTCTACAAACACTGTCAGATCTGAATCATTCAGCTGCAGCTGGTGGGGTTTGTGCCTTGCTCAGGGGCACCTTCCTGCTGCGTTTGAAGCTGGTGTAATCCCGGTGCTGTCTCCTCCCTGCAGATGACATGGAAGCTGTTCCAGTCAAACAGTTCATGAAGCACGTTTCCAAGCTCTACTCCAACAACCAGCACGGCTTCTCTGAGGACTTTGAGGTGAGTCTGCAACACAAACACCATCCTGTAACCGTGGCGACCTGCCAGGCATCGCTCTGCTGTCCTCAGTCATCAACACTGCAACCACAGCTCAGTCTTCACTCCTAAAGTGTCTTTTTAGAGCTGGTGCTACATATAAACCCTGATATGTTGCTTTTATTAAAGTGCTGACAAAAGCTGCGATCACTTCTCATGTGGTCGTCATGAAGCCACCTGAGGCAGAGGTGTAGCTGCTGTTTCCTGTCGTCAGTCCCATGACATCAGCTGGTAATCAGCCAGTAGCGTATGGACAGCTCAGTGTGTTGATGAGCTCCTGATCAGCTGTTCCTTCCTGTTTCATCATCATCATCATCAGCAGGACAGTTTGGAAACACATGAATGTTAACACCAGGATGTGAACACCACATTCTCAACACTAAGGTCACCACAGCATCACTGTCATTAATATATTCACAGTACAGCAGCGTGGACTCACTGACAGATATCGTTGGGTCAGTTTTCAGGTGTGTCTTACTTTGTGTTTCATGATGCAGGGAAAGCAAATATGTGCTTTGTACTGTCTCATTGGCCTCACACACCACATAAATATTAAAAGCAGTGATGGGAGGGATAATGCAGGAGAAAAGGCTGCACACTCAGTGATTATGGTTCACTGAGAAAATGAGAAGGAGGTTTCAGTGATGGGCAATTTGGTTTAGTTATAACCCACGCACGCTTCATCACACACGGCTGTTTGGTGAGCAAAATATTTTCTCTCTTTTTCATCCTCACTTTTTCCTCTGACGCCCACACACTACCTGTGTGTGTGTGTGTGTGTGTGTGTGTGTGTGTGTGTGTGTGTGTTGAAGCTGGACATTAGGAGGTACTTCTTAGAGGAAACCCCAGCCCACACACAGCTCCCCTCATCCCACCTCCTCCCCATCCTTGTTGCTCCTCTCCTCCTCCTCTGACAGTCTGGAGTCTGGGAGGCTGTGGGCATCAACCATCACTGTTTGCAACACTCGTCCTGTCTTGTGTACATTTCAATGACACAGTCATCAACCAGCTAAACAAACAAAGCAGCAATGAATAATCCAGAGACACTTGGATCCTGATGGGGTGAGAGTCACTCACAGAGTTAAATGATCTGAATGTAAAACAGAAGAGCAGCTTTCAGCATTTACACATTTTTTCTATTTTAATGGATACGTCTGTTGAAATAAAGACATTTCTAAGATTTGACACAATTACACAGAATATTTTCTATTTGACAGATTTTTTGACATTGTTTAAATACACAAAATTTGTTGTTTTCACAGTGGTAGACACTGCAAGTATACATCTAAACTGTAACTGAGAATAATCATACAATTCAAATTTTAATATTGTTAAAAGTAAATTTTTAAAAATGTTCACAAAAAAAAATCACAAATATTTGCGACTGGACTCAGGATTAATGCTGGAAATAATTTTCTAAAACTAGATACAATAAGTGAGAATTAAAATCAAGCATGACCTCTGTCATTTTATCTCCATTTGTTCAAGTTAATTGGCTGATGTTTTAAATCATTATTGAAATTTTGCAAAGACAAAAATTACACAAAATGTAAACTGTATTTTAACTATAGAAGAGTCCTGTTTGTTTGTTTGTTTGTTTGTTTGTTTGTTTGTTTTCCTTGTGCCGTGTGTGGAATTCTATGGATGTGATATTGAATCTTATTGATTTAATATTCCATCCATACAGAGCCAGAGGTGCACAGCAGTGTGTTTAAGAGCAGCATCAGATGTTAGCTTGGATGACAGACGACGACCTCTGTCACAGACTCAGTGCTGACCTGACACAACACAACAGGACAGTGTATGTCTCACACTGAAGTGCAGACTAATAATTGATGATACTAATAATCAGTCATCACAGAAACTGATTTGATAACAGTAGCAGCAGCAACGTTTCTGTGCTTACACTGTAACATCAGTGCGTTGCATTCAGCTGACTTCACATATGTGTGTATATGTGCCAGATTGTGTAACCATCTGTTGGCCACATTACGTCTGAGTGACATCATTTCCTGTCAAATCCTGTCCCTACCTGCAACTTGATCTGCTCCCACCACGCCACCCCGAAGCCCGCCACTCCTAAAATAAATCCCCATCCCAATTAGTGTGATGAATCCATGTGTAATAGTGCTAAAGCAAGGCAGGCGGCCTGCAAAGCTCCAGAGGAAATGAGACGGAGGGGTCAGAGCCAAATCCAGTGCCTGCCTTCCCTGTTGGCCATGCTGAGCGAGCAGCCAACAGCTGTTTGCTTGGCAGGAACTGGATGTTAAACACTGACATATATTCACAGGCTGCGAGGCCCAGAATTGCTCTCTGTCATTTTTAGGACTGGGCAAAAGCTACAGGCAGTATCCACAGAGGAGAGTAATTGTGGAAGAAAATACAGGAAGTAAACAAGAAAGGATCTCAAGGGTGAATCCTGTAATTGATTTTCAGTCTAAATTTGCCCATAGCTCAAGCACTAGTCATTTTAATGTAGCTGTTACTTCCCGACATGTTGTACTATGCCCCCAGGTTGAGAAAATAAATGAATATGTCGAGTAAGGGATGCAGTTTATTTAGGTGGAGGAAGCAGTTTGTGCAGCCAGAGAGGGAGAATGAAAAAAGGGAAAAAGAGAGAAAATGAGCAGTTGAGGAATCTGTCAAAACAGGTCGAACTAGAAGAGCAGCTGAAACCATGAAGACAGAGGAGCTGGGAGTAAAACTGTGGAGAAGTATCAGAAGTAGCCACACAGACAGACATGCACAGTGTATAGTGATGTAGAATTAAACTAAATCTCCACAAGATCAAGATCTTCTGCCAAATGCTGCGTTCATGTCATGTCAAAGTAAATACACACAGGCAGAGATACACATGTGAAGGTCTGATGTGCTGCAGGAAGCAAACAACAACAGACAGGGTGGCATCAGGTGCTTTTTATGTTGGGGTGTTGCTAGGAAACGGTTCATCCTCTGAGGAGCCTGGTGTGTAGTAACAGTCCAGGAGATTTTTAATGTGATCATGGTGCCAGACAAAAGGTAAAGGATCATGTGGAGATGATGAACATCCAAACTCATCTCCAGGCTGCCTTGAGGAGCAGTAATGTGTCACATACATGTCTGTTTTTTTTACCCCTCCCAGGAGGTGCAGCGGTGCACTGCTGACATGAACATCACATGGGAGCACTCCAACCATCCCGACAACAAGCACAAGAACAGATACATCAACATCGTGGCCTGTGAGTACACAACCCGGCTCAGTGTGTTTGTTTAGGTTCACAACAGTTCAGCTGTCACCTCACACTCACTGCCATGTCCTTTTATAGATCAAATACATTGTTACCGTATTTTCCGGACTATAAGCTGCTACTTTTTTCCGACACTTTGAACTTAAACACCGGTGTTTCTCATGTATCGGTGGCATGAAGCTCATTAGCTTTTTACAAGCTAGCAAGCTCCGCGCCGCCGATACATTTAGCATCATCACATCACATGAAACTGTTCGAATAAATTCAATAGCGGCTTATAGACAGGTGCACTCAATAGTCCTGAAAATACGGTAATTAGTTTTTATATGTTACAGTTTTCTTCAGTATTACAGCTTATTTCAGCCAATCCACTCATCTCAGTTCTGTGGGGGTTTGTTTTTAGCATGTTTACTGTCAACCTGACACAGGTGATACTGAGCAACTACACTGTATTCAGAGCAACTGAAGGTTCAATTACTCATGTTAGAAATTGTTCATTTTCACTGTACAGCTTGTTGCACACACTCCTGATCTGTATTCATCTCTTTCTAAGAAGCAAAAAAACTAAATCCAGCAACTTGATTCAATCACAAAATACCAAACTTATCACAAGTGTTATATACCAATTTTCAATGAAACCTTTTGGAAAGAGCAAATCAGTTTAAGGTGATTCTTGGTGTTTCCTCCTCCAATAAGATCCTTTTACTGTAAAAGAAAATCTATTGTAGCAAGATCAGAAAATGAGAGCAGAGGTAGAGGCAGATAAAATGAGAAAAATGACAAAGTCGGACCAACTCCAGGGTTTTTGTCATGAGCCTGAATATAAAGAGAAAATCTAACGGCACTGAGCCATGTGGACATTTTGGTGGAAGGTCAGTTCTCAAGGAAAGGAGACTGGAGCTGCACCAGGATCAGCAGGTCTCCTCCTCTGTGGGCAATGAAAGTCAATGGTCCATGTGGTCATCCATCACCTTGCTAATGATTCATCCAAACAATGGCAGACACTTAATTACACCAGACAGACAGAGATCAGGTTTTCCTGGTAAGTGTATTTCTTCAATAAAGGACTCTGAGACGTGGTGTTAGTAGGGGAACGGTCACGCTGTGGACAGATGTTGGACAGACATTTCTCTGTCAAACCCTCTTGATGATTCCTGCTGCAGCTCTACTTCTTCTAAATAGTATCAAGCAGAAACTGGAGCAACCAGGTGACTACTGTTGACCAAGAAAGGCTGCGAGCCCTGCAGCAGTCTCACAGGCTTGGTCCTCGACCACGTCGTCTGTAATTCATTTGTTGTCTGATACAAACAGAAGCAGCTCAGCCTTGTGTTTGCTGATGCCAAAGGGCAGGCGCCACGCTGCTCAGCTGCCTGTAAAAAAGCTGCACAACCCAGTTTGATCATTGTTTCAGGAGCACAGGTTAATGGGCTTCCTGTTTGGGAGCAGGTGCTTTGGCAGGGCACCAAGGTAACATCATTACATGGACGGCGCTGTGTCAGGGTTAAAGTTGAGCTGAGCTCCTGCCATCGCACACTCACTGTTCCCCGCTCTGTGTTTCCTCCTCAGATGACCACAGCAGGGTGAAGCTCAGACCTCTGGCTGGGAAGGACTCCAAACACAGCGACTACATCAACGCCAACTATGTGGATGTGAGTGCTTCTGCTGGGACATGTCAGACTCTGATCTGTGTCGGGGTGTGGGCATGATGAGGAGGATCATACTGCTGCTGATGGCTGCACAACAACAACACAATCATCAACACATCCAATCGAAGATGGTTCCTTATTTGCATCAGAGTAGTTTCATGGGATAGTTTCCTTCTTTCACATGTTGTCTCTCTGCTGTTCATCCATCAGGGTTACAATAAGCCTAAAGCCTACATTGCAGCCCAGGGACCTCTCAAGTCCACCTTTGAGGACTTCTGGCGGATGGTGTGGGAGCAAAATACTGGCATCATTGTCATGATCACCAACTTAGTGGAGAAAGGCCGGGTACGTACCAACACACATTAACTAGCTGTACTGTATATACTTCTGATCAGTACTGTTTAGGATTAAATATCTGCCACTGTTTGTGTGAGGGACTCAGCAACTGACACAGTGGAGCTAACTTCAATCAAACAGTTTCAGGCTTTGTTGTGTTCGCTGCAATCGAGACTGGTCCACTGTGAGAGAGGTGTGTGGACCAGTCGGGTCCAGGCTCAGTGCCACATGCAGGAGCAGGAGATCAATGGGAAAACACTGATGACCATATGTACAGAAATCGATGTAACACCTGAGTTTCAAAAGTGAAGCCAATGTGGAAATGCAAAAAAGTGCGATGCTCCCGATGGCCACTAGGTGCTAGCTCCAGAAAACTCTGGCTCCAACTCAAAATGATCATCTTCAATCCTGAAATATTCAGTCAATACAGTTTTCCACAAGTCATTCTAGTCTCTACAGAAGCCCTAAAAGGATGTGGTTAACTTTATTTTTATTTTCTCCGTTTTCCGTGATAACGAGATAAATTCAGTGGTTTTCTCGTTATCTCAATAAAACAGGATTATGTCGTTATCTCAAAAAAATTACAGTAATCAGACTTTTGTCGAGATCCCCAGAAAATTAGTTTGTTATCTCTAGAAAACGACTTTACTTTTCTTAAGATAACAAGATAATTTTCTGGCGATCTCGAAATCAAAACAAAAGTCTGATTACTGTCTTTATCCGGACCACGACCTTCCTCTCTGCTGCTGCTCACAGTGAGCTCATCATGGTAGGAGTTATGATCATTTGACGTTACTGTGGTGCAGTCGCCAGAAAATTATCTCGTTATCTCGAGAAAACAAGATAATTTATCGTATAATACTTGAAAAAAACGAACTTTATTTTCTCATTATGATAACGAGAAAACCACTGAAATTATCTCGTTATCACTGGAAAACGGATTAAATGAAAATATAGAGCTTCATCAGATGTCATCAGATAAAGTCAACTCTTCTTCTCAGTGATCTAGTGGGAGGAGTTAGGGGCGGGATTGGTCTGATTAACAAGTGGTCCATCTGAAAAAAATATCATCAAGGAGATATTGAGCTTCATGAAGAGGAAGATTTAGGTGTGTAGTTAGTTTGACTGACAGGTCTGTTCTCCAATCAGATCAGCCCTGAGCTTGACTCTCATACACACTGGACAGTGTCCTCAGGTTCAAGGGTCAGACCCGCCCCCTCCCTTCATATCCAAATATGGTCAATCCACACAACCAACATAGTGACAATCCAACAGGTGATGTCACATTAGCTTTGTCCATGTTATACACAGTCTGTGCTGAGGAGCTATAACTATCATGATGTGTTGACAGCTACATGTTGTATTCAATTCTTATAAATCACATGTGGGAAATAACTGAAGGTGGTAAAGATGTGCAGGTTTGTGATAAAGCATCAGCACAGTCAGTACATACAGGACATCGTGTTGTACAGCAGCAGCCATTACTGTTCATCTGTTGCTATTTATTGTCTTATTAACAGAAACTATGCTGAATAAAATCTGAGTAACGCTTTGTAAATGTTGCATCACATGAAAAAGTTTCCACTTCACACTCTTCATTTACAGTAATTTATTCATGTGTGTGTGTGTGTGTGTGTGTTCCACAGAGAAAATGTGACCAG